>BQNB010059393.1:11500-37350 GCA_026074375.1 Tanacetum coccineum
TAAATATAAATGTAAAACCTGATAATCATTAATAACACCTATACAACGACACATCAATCACCTAAAAGACAATAACTTTAAAGAAAGTAGACATCTTGAACATGTCCAAATGCAATGCACTAAGTTTCCACTTTAGGAATGCCACCTAAAAAGCATGATAAAAACGGTTAACTATCAAAATAGTTGGTGAGCTCACACGATTATGTACACAAAGTATAGTTTTAGAAAAAAAAGTAGATGTCCGATAATAGTTTGCCAACTCAATGGCAAGTTACCAAAACAAGTCAAGTATCCAAAACAACTCAAGTTTTCAAAACAGATCCCATTACATATAGTAACATAACACTTTATAACAAATCTATAAGATAGTCCCCGTTACCTAAAGTAACGTGACATAAAATTAAATTAACATACATATATGCTATAGTGTTCATGCGAGTCACTACTTGAACGTATTCAGCCTAACCGTTCCAAATATCCAATCCAGTTCTAGTTGTATAATGTGGCACAAACACTTAGTACTATGCACCCTTATGCGGGGAGTGAGGAGGGGCTAATCTCCTAATAGCACTATCCATAAGTACTAACGTCTCAATCCTGTTGAGGGGAAAAATGAGTTAAAAGTAGTGGCGGATTCCAAGCATCAAACAACATACATATCAAGTTCAACAAGTTCAAATCAAGTTCAATACGTTCGAAGCTCAATGAGTTCAAGACAATTCAATAAGTTCATATCGAGTTTAATAAAATTAAGTATGATCAAGTTTAAATATAAAAAAGATAAGAGCATAGCAATACAACACATCATGCTTTCCACCCCAAAATATTTAAAACATGTAAAAAGGAGAAATGTGAGAAACTCACCTCAAAAGTTAGAATAATCAATGACTTTATGGCAAATCATACAAGTAGGCAACCCAAACGAACGCGCACCCTTCTACCCGAGACCTAAGGTAGATAAATATACCTAATTAGATCCTAAAGGATATGCTCGGATGTGACATAAGTTAATTAGTTAAGTCATATGTCATTACTTCACAAAATCCTCCTTTATTATATAGACTAAAAGTACTAAATTTGACCCAACTTTTAGTGGCATTTTGGGCAACATTTAACCAAGTAAATTATCTTTAAAACTTTTACCCTTTTGATATATCTTAATATAAGGTCTTAAGAGTCCCTAAAATGTTTTATAATTATTTTTTGAGTTGGTTAACCCTTTCAAATGATCTTGCAAAGAAAAAGACTCAGTTCTGGACATGCTGTCTTGCCTTGATGACCAGAGGGCCTTAACAACAAACCTGGGCTTCAAGTTTTTGGTGACATGTTTATCATATCATGAACCAAATACAGCCAAAATTTTAGCTTCTGAAATTTAGGTATGAGTGAGATACACTCAAAACCTTGCACTCTAACAAATCTAGAACAACTTACTGTTTTGCACACTTGACTTACAAATGAGTTTTGATTGACTTTTCCTTATTTATAGTAGGTGATATTATAATGGTTGGAAATATATTTTACAGTAGTTAATGTTAGAATCAAGAATCATATCAATAGCTTATTTTATCATCAAGTTATGACCCAAACAAATTGATCCTCTAAAAATCATAGCCCAGTTTTAAGGGTTTTTAACAAAGTTTTCATGCAACCATTTTACCCAAGCATGCCTAAACGACCAAAACAACTCTTGAACTCATTTTATAAATATGTAAACATCCTTTTTATAAAGAAAAATTAGTAGGTACCTTATAATATTTTTAAACCATTGCATGTACAAGTTTACACCCAATCTAGCTCTAAATCATGGTTTTATGAATGTTTTTGTGACTAGTTTTATCATTCGAATCCCCAAACCACCCATACAAATCGTATAACCATTGTATCATCATTTTAAGACTCTCATAACACTACTTATCTAATATCTAGTTTATTTTATAGATTAGATCCAAAGAAAATGGATGAACATATGTTTTGAGCCAAAATAGGCACTTTTTGGGTACAAGATAGGCACAAGCCATCTTGTACCCTTTTCTTACCTATGAGAGAACAAATAAAATGGTAAGAGAGATGAGGCTGTGGTGAAACAACTCTTTCAAATAAATCTTTAGATGAAAAATGAATCAAGGAGCTTGTTAGAGGTGATAAAACAAGCCTTTTAAGTGTTTTTCTTGTGTTTAACAAGATTTTAAGTGGTGGATGATGGTGGTAATGTGGTGGCCGAATTTATTAAGGAGGAGGAGGAGAGAAATCTGATTTTTATCCAAAAAATATGTGTGTGAAGTATGAGAGAAGATGTGTAAGAGTGAAAGAGAAGGAGACATTGTATAAGAAAGTAAATGGGTGTGTATGTAAACATAAGTTTGATTGGCTCCAAGGGGAGGGAAAGTGTGATTTTTGTTAATTATTTTGTGTATATAATGTTTATGTAAAGTATTTTTAAGTATAATGTAAAATGTGTATGTATAAAGGTTTAAGTAATAAGTTATATTATATATTGTGTAGAGTAATGTAAGTTAAATGTAAAATGTGTTAAGTAATATTTGTTAAGGATGAATTTATACACTTATCTTAAAGTGTTTTTAGTCCATTACTAATAGTGTAAGTGCCAAAACATACAAAATTACAAAATATCATGTTTACCGGGAAACTTGCAAGTTATGAAAAGTGAATTGACCTAATTGCATAAAAGTGAATGAATTATGTTTATTTATGACTTTTGACATTAATATAATGACCTTTGAGCATATCATTAATCGTTAAGACCATTAACTAGGATTATAGGTTGAAGGTGCGTTCGTATAACTAGGGTTCCTAATGTTTAGTTTATAAAATGACACGACCATTTAGAAAGTGACTTAACAAAAATTTAATGGAGTCAAAAATGTCGTAAGTTTGCTATCGGTTATTGACCTCAAAATAGACAGTTGTCACATAGATGTCATTCTTTTTAGGATTACAAATTTCTCAAAGTCCTAGAGGCATCTTCATTAACCAATCAAAATATACTTCTAAAATTATTAAAAAATATGGTATGCTCACTAGTGATTCTGTAGACACACCTATGGTAGAAAAGAATAAACTGGATGCAGATCTACAAGGGACACCAGTTGATGCTACACTTCACCGTGACATGATTGGATCCCTCATGTATCTGAAGTCCAGTAGACCCGACCTTATTTATGCAGTCTGCTTATGTGCCCGATATCAGACAAAGCCTATAGAAAAGCTCTTAAATGAGGTTAATCGGATCTTTCGATACCTAAAGGGAACCATTAACTTGGGTCTCTTATAATCGAAGGATACCGATATGTCTCTAACAGCATATTCAGACGCAGATCACGCAGGGTGTCAAGACACTAGACGTAGTACATTAGGAAGCACTCAATTCTTAGGTGATAAACTTGTTAGTTGGTCTTCCAAAAAGTAAAAGAGCATTACAATCTCGAGTACAGAGGCTGAATATATTGCCTTATCTAGGTGTTGTGCTCAAATCCTTTGGATGCGATCACAGCTACCAGACTATGGGTTTACATTCAATAAGATTCCTCTGTACTGCGACAACAAAAGTGCGATTGCTCTATGCTGCAACAATGTTCAACACTCTAGAGCCAAGCATATTGATGTACGCTACCATTTTATAAAGGAGCAAGTGGAGAATGTAATAGTGGAACTATACTTTGTCCGGACGGAATATCAACTGGCTGACATCTTCACCAAACCTTTGTCACAAGAAAGATTCAACTTCTTGATCGAAAAGCTAGGAATGAGAAGCATGTCTCCTGATACATTAAAACATCAGGCAGAGGAAGAGGACGAGTAATGGTGGTAACTCGTGGTATATCCTATGTATTATATGTATATAAGAAAATATAAAAACCCAAAAGATTTTTAATTTTTTATAAATTTTTCAAAAAGAAAATACAAAAATATAAAACCAGAAAAGAAAATACGAAATTAAAAAGATTAGAAAAATACAAAAATAGGTTTTCGTGACATGTCTTCTAAAAATCGATAATATATACGGCCTTAGAAACTTCATTCAATAATGATACGAGGCTGTAAATTAAAGTTCGAGTAGAATTTTAAAATGTTTTAAAACATGTTATATGGCTTGCTATTATTTCTGATAGCAATCCGGTCTTCAATTTAAAGGCAAGTTTTTCAAAAAAGAAAACTTGACCTTTCAACGGGAAATTAATTTTTCTCGGGAATGAATTACTTCATATTCATTCAAAGGCTTGTGTTTATATTGCAACACGACCTGTGCTTCCTTTATACAAATTAATGTACGTGTCTGTGCATTTCTTTGTCAAAGTAAGAGAAATCTTATTTTTATGGTGTTGATTTTCAAAATAAAACTTAATCATCTGTCGGTTTCATCAGAAAATCATTTTTCAAGACATTTGACAACTCAAACATCGACTACAACTCTTTAAATAAAAAACGGGTCATTGTTTGAGGGGGAGAAAATGTCAAATAATCTTTTTCAAAATCGTCAAGTAATAAAAGGAAAAAGGCCTTTAAACAATAATGGAATAATATTTATCAGGAAGTTTATTAATTTTAACTTTATTATGTTTAGTATGTTATGTGTTGTTTCCTTTAGGGATTTGATAGCAAAACTTAAGGCTTAGTCTAGTTTATAATACTTTAGGGGCTAAAAGTGTTAAAAGTCAAACTAGTATAAACTTTAAGAAAGTTATTAATGAAAACTAGGAAGGGGTATATAGTCCAGGGGCATTTGTGTTCAAACCCAAAGTTTCAAACACAAACACCCCCACCTACCTGTCACTTTTACACACACAAACACATACACACTCATTTTCTTTCTTTCTTCCATTTTTATAACTCAAAAAAAATCAAGATCATCAAAATGAGCATTTCAGCCATTAAGATAAACTACAAACGTGTTCTTTATAATCTAAACAACTTATATGCAAAAGGAATTAGATTAAAACACATATTTTTGATCGTAATCTCTAAAAATTGGTTTAGGGTTCGTCAAAATCAAATGTGGTCTAAATCTTAAATTTATTGAGGGGCTTCTATGGGTAAGGTGTGTATATTACTCGCTTATAACAGTTTGGCATGGAGTTAACATTCAAATGGGTTTTGATTGATTCTTGGATTCGAAAATTTAGGTTTTAAGGAAGAACTTGAAAATGTTAATGGGTTTATGTTGAGTTAGTGTTAGGCTGCTTTCTTGAATGCATTAGAGTGAGAAAATCCATGACTTGAACATAAATCTTGTTACTATGGGTACTTCGAACCATTCTTTTCGTTTGTAGGTCATAAATGGAAAGATTTGTGGTTAATTCATGTTATATCTGCTAGACAATATCTGTGTATGTTTTGGTTCTTGTCTCATGTAATTAAACTGCCTAGAATTTAAATTTTGTGAAAGTATGAATTCTATAGGGCGATTTATAGGTATATGATATAAGGGGACGATTTATATATCTCACTTATAGGGGGCGATTTATACATCTCACTTATAGGGGCGATTTATACATCTCACTTATATGGGCGATTTATAGATCTCATTTATAGGGGGCGATTTATACACATTTCTTAAGGGGGCGTTTTATACGTGACATCCTAAGGGGAAGATTTATACACTATTTTTTGGGGACGATTTATACAAGTTTTTTTAGAAAGGGCGATTTATACATGGTTATAAGGGGCGATTTATACATGAATCATAAGGGTTGAGTTTTACCTAAAAGTTTTTACTAGATAACTTATTTTAGGTAAATGCTTCTTTATATCATATGTAAATTGCAATCTTGATTGTGTCTGACCAATTATTAGTTGTTGACCCTTTAAATTGACTTTCTGATTAATGTCTTTCGTTGTGTACCTTGATTGAATGCTTGACAAAGTGTGTTAAATCTGTCTAGTTAATGAATGTAAATTTTTTCCATGAAGTCTATCCCTATAAATCAAATTGTTAATCAGTAATATATATATATATATATAGTCCAGTAATGTCTATAAGATGCCTCTCTAAAGTTTGATCCACTAAAACAAACATGAATCAAATGAAATAGGTCAAATCAGTGATATATAAATTTGCTTGTTATGATTGGGAACTGTATTGGAATATTCTTAGTAAAAAAGAATCCAGTTAACCACCCTCGCTTCTGACAATTCACTCGACAATGCATTGGTTGCTCAGAGAATGCAACGCAATTGAAAAATGCAACGCGATTGAAAAATGCAACGCGAGAATTGAGTTCAGCAAGCTACAAAGAGAAACCATGTATCAAGTCACACTAGATGCTCTTAATCTCTCTCCATGCTATCCCACTTTCCTGATCACTGCTGAAGTCCCTGAAGTATATATGCATTAATTCTGTAACACCTTCAAGAAGATCAAAGATACAGATGCATACCGGTTCAAGATGGATAAGCAAAAGTTCGGAATTGACATTGAAGTTTTTCGTGAGATCCTCCAAAAATTTTCCCAAACTCCCCAACCAAGATTTTGTTGAACCTCCTTTCGAAGAAGAAATGGTTCCTTTTATCAAGGAACTTGGGTACACTAGCAACTGTGATATGCTATCTGAGATCTATACATATCATATGCACCAGCCCTGGAGAACATTTGCTGCTATTATCAATAGATGCATCTCTAGGAAGTCAACAGGTCTTGATAGGCTCAAGCCTTTAAGAGCTCAAATCGTGTAGGGAATGTTCTACTAGAAGAATGTTGACTATGTTGCTTTATTGTGGGAAGATTTTATATTTCAAGCAGAAAACAGAGAAATAAGTTATGCACGTAAAGAGAACATGCCCTACCCAAGATTCACTGAAGTCATCATCAGTCATTTCATCTCTAAGGATAAAACCATCTCTATGAGGAACAAGATAAATCTTCACACAATTCGAGATGATAGCTTATTGGGTACATTGAAATTTGTTTCTAAAACATAAGATTATCAGAAGTATGGAGCTCTGATTCCTGAAGAGATGATCAATCAAGCAATTAAAGATTCTAAAGCATATAAGATTTATCTTTCCTATGCTACTAGAGCAACTACTCCTAAGAAAGCAAGGAAATTCAAGAACCGGCCACACCTTCAAAGAAACAGACTCTTGTCTTAGAAGATGAACCTGCAAAGAAGCCTAAACGAGCTGAGAAGTCTTTACATGCTAAGGAAGATGTTTCTTTTAAGAAGCCCTCAAGAAAGAAGTCAACTAGTGTTGTCATCAAAAACACTCCTGGTATGTTTGTATCGAAGAAGAAAGTTCAAGCTAAAGTTCATAGAGGCAATGGCATGGATTTACTATCTGATGTAGCATTACTTGTAGCTGCTCATCTAAAGAAAGTCCTCAAGAAAAGCAAGCAGGATACTCACATGCTTCATGCAATTCGCACAGATGATAGAGTTGGTTATCAACTAAAGGTTCTTGATGAGCTTCAAGACAAGACAACTGGTACAAATGAAGGAACTGGTACTATACCAGGGGTTCCCGATGTGCCAAAAGATCTATCTGAGAGTGAAAATGAGTCTTGGGGAAATAGTAAAGATGAAGATGATACTGATGATGATAATGATGATGACAGTGATGATGATGGTAATAATGTTGATGATGATGATAATCCTTAACAAGCTGACGATGAATTGGTGCGGTAGTCGTAATGACTTATACACAAAGTTTTACAACTCCCAAGGCAGTGTAACTAATCGTTGCTGTACAGTATAGGCAAGACTCGGGGGTCATTTTCATTCTCTAGGGTAATAAGTTGGGAAGGCTTTATCACGGTCTAACAGAATTCTAGGGGTTAAGAGAAGATTCTTTTTGTGTTTTTTTTATTTATAAGAAAGCAGGTAAATCTAGGGCTTGAGAGGTTGGTTTGATTAACTAATAATTAAACTAATTATAATCTATGCTACTGGTGATAACTTTATGATAAACAATTGTATTTACCTAATCATGCACTACTCCTCAGATTGCTTCTCCTAGATCCGTTGCCTTGTCACACTTGTGATTATCTGTGTAAGTATTTCCTATGTCATGAACTGATTACACGAACTCGCCGTCTATTTAATATTTCGTTATGGCAACAGACAAGTAAGGTAGTATGAAGACTATTACAAGGCCCCTTAGAATATATTAAATGCATGTGAAATAACTTAAGAGGGATCAACCATATTAGGGGTAAGGTAGTATGAAGACTGTTACCGATGGTATCCTTTCTACACTACTCACATTTCCCTAGACATATCAACAGCGATACAGATAAAAGCTGGTTTTCTAAAGCCTAACGCGCACATTCATCAACAAGAAGCAACATCAAAAGAATCTACAACCTAAGTTTAATGCAATCATAGATAAATACAAAAGAGGGTTTAGCCTCGCATGTTATAAAGAAAGCAAGAAGATAAATCAATCAAATAACACATAGACATATTGAATGATTAATGATAAATAACCTTACATGATTAAAACATGGATTCAAGGTAGTATAATAAGGTTTTCAGGCCCTAAAAACGACCTATAAAGCTGTTAGAATAACTAGGGTTCGTCTCCCTAGGTTTATACAAAGTTACCCCCTTAAAACCCTAAAAACGGTTTTATATTTATAGAGATATCGATGCAACGGCTTCGCATAGAAATCCTGACGCCGTCGCCACGTAGATGATTCTATATCCTCTTAAAGTCAGCCACGTCCTGACGTCGTCGCTAAATTCCTGACGCCGTTACTATATAGATCACGACGGCATCGCTTTATGCCTGCGACACCGTCTCCAGCCACTGTATGCATAAATCTTCAAGAGATTTGGTGTAGGTCCATAATCTTGTCTGTTTGTTCTCCAAATGAGCCCAAGTCACGTGTATTTCCTCCAAAATCCATCCAAGTGCTAAAAAACTAGAAACAAACGATTAAGCACGTAATCTGGGCATATTTGCAAGATTTATATGGTTAAATGACCCTAAAATAGTGTATAAAATAACACCTCATCAAATACCCCTACGCTTGGGATTTGCTTGTCCTCAAGCAAATGGGCTTTTCTGCCTAGACAATAGCAGTATTAAGGTCATTTAACCTACTCTTTAAAAGAATTTTACAACACAACCTCCTAGACCTCGTAATTAAAAGCACGGAAAGCATATACTAGCACCTCACATAAGTGTTTGGGATTCTCTTATTCACTCGGTTGTATAATAAGTTAACAACTATGAGAAAAGGAAAATCAACACTCATTACCTGTCATAGCATATAAATTACGGTAGGCTTGGTAAAGGATCAAACCTCCACTGTTTAGGCGCGAGTATTATTCATTACTATATAAGAGGTCTTTTAAGGGTTGTGGGGTGTAGGTGTAAGATAACATTAACGAAAACAAAAACGGATGGGATATATTTCGGTGGTGACTTTGGGTGAATTTAGAGTGGAAGGGTTAGCTAATTATTTATACGAATACACGTTGGTTTGGTTGCTAAGCTAAGAACTCGGACAAAATATACAAACTCTACACAACTCTACACCAATCTCTTTATTTTTCTTTTCTTGACTCTAATATAAACATAGACATAAACAAATGGCAGCCCGCACAATTGTTTTACTCTTTTTTTATATATATATATTTTTTTGTACACTTTTTCCCTGCCATTGCTTGAACATATAATACATCATAGGGGTTTATAGATACACCCCTACACTTGAACTTTTAGATACTCGATTATTTACGATCTAACTAATGACCCGATTTCAGATGGATCGAAATAACATTGAGCTTATTGAGCTCTATTAGGGGTAATAAATTACTTCTTCCCTAATTCTTCATAAGATGAATACTACCAAAAACAGTATTTATAAGGAGAAAGACTTAGCAACCATGTACTCAATAATTAACTTAGGTTTAAACAATAATGTACTAAAAGTGAGTACATACAAGGTAGGGTAAGGCGATTTGGGTGTAAGAATTGGTTAAAGGGTGACAATGCTCTTTATTAATAGTTTGGCTTAACCAGAAATTATAAAAACCGTAAAAAAGGATAGGCTCGGAGGGTTGTACTAGGGGTATCCTGCACTAAAAGTGAGTGCATGGCAAAGGTGTGAGATAGTTATATGATCGATATGACTATCATAACAATTACAGGTTTAAAACATGGGTTAATCCTAGTGCCTCTTATCTAGCAAATCCTAATACTTACTATGCGGTCTCGGGATGTATCACAAAACAGGTTCTAGAATTTAATATACTATCGGTACACTCATATAATTTAATACTGATACCAATGCTCCAGAAAAGGTGACAAAGACCATACATACACATCCGTAACGACGGAATAGACGCATATGATTGCATTCGAACCTTAACTCGAGAAAGCTAAAGATATAAATTATCTTGGGTATCAATAATAGATACCCAAATTCCTAAAGATCTAAAGGCTAACCTCACATTTTTGGGGTGGAATTTTGAGGGTTTTTGTGCTAGTCATATACATTTCTATCCATGAAACGCAATTAATACTCAAAATTTTCGTCGGAATGTGTCATAAAAAAAATTAAATTTTGGTCAAAATTGCCTTTTTATGCTATGTTTCAATATATTACCCATCATTTTAAGGAACAAGAAAATGGAAAATGAAGGAATAGTTTATAAGGCTTATTTTCCTCTAATATGTGAGAAATCACATATCTTTTGTATATCAAAACAAGCCCTAAAATGATGAAAATGTGCATAAATATGCGTGTATATGTGTGTTTTGTTGTTTGGTGATATGTAGGTACGGATATTGCAAAAATCACAAGAAAATGGTCAAAACCGAACAAACACGGACACGGGAATGGAAAGAGTGCTCAAGAGCCGGAAGTTTTCTAGCAAAAGGTCAACAAAGTCAACCTTAGTCAACCCTTGGTCAAACCACGAAATGCCAAAACCCTCAAAATACCCAAAATATCCTTAATGTTAAACAACTTTCACCAAAAGTCCTTAAAACCCTAACACCGTTAGTCTTTTTATTATAAAGACTAACGGTCGTTAACCCTTTATAACAAATCCCTAATATCCCAAGCCCGAGCCCAAATAATAACATGTGGCCCATTTCCCTTTTACCTAGGCCCAAGTCAAACAACTCGTTCCCCCAAGTCAAACACAAAACATATAACAAATGAGGGGCGGGAAAAACAGTTTTTACTGTTCACCGTCTCCCCCAATCAATTAATCACCAAGATTAACCCTCGTTTACGTATTATTAACCCTTCTAGATGATTATGACGCAAGCAATGATGAATTTAGATTGCCAGGTTGGCAATCCCAAGGCCAATCATTGGCCAATGGGACGTGTAAGGCTTTGGACGGCTATGAGCAATGAGGAGGAGGGAAAATCATGAATTAAGGGTTAAGATTAGAAACAAGGGGAGCGTCTAAGGGCCTGGAAGCTTCACTCTTGGCCTATAAAAGGAGCCTTTCACTCACAGGATCGAAGAGGAGTTTTTTAGTGTAGCTTAGTGTAATTTTTAGTATAGCTTTTATAAATGTAATTTGTAGCTCATCGTTTTTTAATCAATGCAACTTTCCATTACAAAGCTTGTAATCAGTTCTAATATCAATTAAAAGTTTAGTTTTCATATTGTGCACTTGTTAAATCCTATTTTCTCTTAAATGAATTATGGTTCAATAAGCTCTTTTAAGCTCTCTAAAGTTCAATAAGCTGTCTAATTCACTCATAAGCTAGCTACACTCTCATTTAAGCTCTTAAAAGCTAAAATGAGCTTATTGTTACTCAAATTCACTCCCAAAATTACCTCAGCTTAAATTTGGAAGGGAAACCAGACATGGATGGGTTTCCAGGACCTCACTAGCTTATCTATGATAAGCTAGAGCTTGTTGATTAGCTCATAAGAGCATTTGATAAGCCTTGTTTGTGCAAAGGCCTTTGTAAGTCTTCATTTTCCTTTTCTAGCTTTAAAACTGCAAATTAGTTTAATATTGCTTATTTTCTGCTTATTGCTGTTTAGTTTAGCTTAATAGTACTTATTATAGTTGTTAATTCTTATTATGTTTGATTGTTAGGTTTAAATCTTTAGTTTACTCCTTTTTGGTATAAAAACTGTCAAAAATTCAAAAATATTAGCATAGCTTAGTTGCTTATTGTCTCTGCTTATTTACTTATTGATAATTGTTCATCACGTCTGTTTTAAGCTAATCACTATCTGGTATTTCTATTTTGAGCTAAATTTCTAAGTTTCATAAGCATAAATATGGTTTTGAATATTATAAAGGGGTGTTTGGCATTAGACAGCACTAACTTTAGTTAGTGCTGTCAAAGGCTATTAAGTCTTTTATTTTGAACTCAAAACTATTATAGAGGTTTATGAGGTGAGGATTTGAAGTTTTGAATATAGTTTATCATATTAGATATTTGGTTTAGCTCTAGTGGTTAAGTTCTGTTAGCACAGATCAAGAAGCATAATCATTTTAAGCTCAAAAGGTTTCTAGTTGTTTTCATTGCATGATTTGTTCTCTTATTAGTGTTTTAAAGAAGTAGAGTCCAAGCCTTAAGCCTGCACTTGTTGAATTTGGATTTGGTTCATATTTTGTGCAAACTACATCAGATAAGGAAAATAGACAAACAACACTTTTCAATCTCAAATTTCAGAGGGTAGAAATAGTTAATAGGATTTGATTTTCAGAACACAAGTAGATCTTAGGTCATATTCAATATGTTTTAGCTTATTTTGATTTAAAAAGTTCATTTAGTAATCTGTTTTTAAGCTTAAAATTAACAATTTGTCTTTTGATAAACCAAAAGTAAAATCAGTTCCTACCGAGTTAATAAGTAGTTTTCCATTAGCTTTTTCTTTGATTAATTGTATTTCAAAATACTTTTCAACTAATGGTTGAAGTAGTATTATAGGTCCTCTTTTTAGTGTAATAAGCCAAAAGTCCATAAGGATCTTTTAGCTTATTGAAAAATAAGCTCAAAGTTGCCTTAAGGGACTGTCGGGTTAACAGTTCTTTCCAAAGTGCTTATTTGGATTTTTAGCTTATAGCTTGTAGATTTTGCTTAATTTCTGTTTAAATTTGCTTATTAGATTAATATTTAGTTATCATTAGCTTATTAAGGTTAGTTTTTTTAGCTTATTTTATCTTTTCTTAAAAATCCAAAAACATAGTTAAAAGTCAAAAGAACCTATTTCAGTTAGCTTTTTCTTAGCTTAATGAGATTTCAAAATAATTTTCAAAAGTAGTTTTATGTAGCTTTTAGGTCATAGTTTAAGTAGGTATAAGTTAGATTGCTATAAGGATCCGTTTGCATATTTAAAAATAAGCCCAAAGTAGCTAAGTTGTCTGTTTGGTTTTCAGTTTTCCACTAAGAGCTTATTTGAAATCTTTAGCTTATGGCTTATTCTTTGTGCTCATTTTTAGCTCAGGTTAGCTTATTAGGTTAGTAATAAGTAGTAAATAGCTTATTTAGTCCTAGTATAGCTTATTTCAGAATTTTAGTTTTGTTTAAAAGTAAAAAAATGGCTAAGTGTAGTTTGTCTAATTTTTAAGCTGTTTCTAGCTTATTAGTGACTTTTAGAAAAGTTGTTTTCACAAAAATAGCTTATTATAAGTTGTTTTACAACTTTGCTTTTAAAGTATTTGCAAAAAAAAGGGAAGAGAGGAAATCGTGGGTGAGCAGGGCTCGAACCCACGACCTCTACCCTCCTCACCTTTTATAACACAACACACAACACACACTCTACCACTTGCCCTGGGGTCTTTTTCGATTTTACTCTGCCAAATTAAATACTTATACACGTTTTACCATTTTTAGTTTATAAGCTGTTTTTGGCTTATTTCTCAGCTTATTCGATAAGCTGTTTTCCCCATCTTATTTTTCTTAGATTCTACATTATTCAATCTACTTTTGCTAATTTTTTTAGAATTTTTATAAATAGTTTAGTATTTTTAAACATTTAATTTCATTTAAATCGTTTTTAATTCTTAAAAAATTATAAAAAAGTCTAAAAAAATATAATTCTTTTTTAGAAAAGTTTCTTTTAACATTTAGAACCTAGAAAAATTAGATTTGCTTTCGTAGGATTAAAAATGCAAAATTTTGATTTTTAAAGAACGGGATTGAATCTCGTTCACGTTTTTAGAGTTTTTAAGCCCTTGTCACTTCAGTTTTTGCTCTAGTTTTCTTTGTTCTAGCTTTTTAGTCAATTAGAACTTATAAAAACCAAAAACATCATTTTAGGACTTAGTTTTATAATTTAGGGTTTTTAGGTCCCGTTTAGGAGTCCCGTTTTGCGTGTTTAGTTAAAATTTGTCTTCCCTTAAGTGTTTTTAAGTTTTTGCCTTAATTTTCTCATAGTCTTAGGAAACCAATCATAATCTTGTTCCATTCAAGCATTCAAATCTCAAAACAACTCTCGGCTTTCAATTGCATTCCTCGTTGGGGAAACGACTAGGGAATCATACTTCCAGATTACTATAATTGTGATTTTTTGATTCATACCCCCTTATATTTATATATTTTAAAAGGTGTAAGTTAATATTGATCATCCTCCCCTAGACTTAAGTTGAACATTCTCCCTAATGTTCTATAGAAGTACCCGTAAAAACGAATAAAGGAAAAAGAAAAGAAGTAAAAGAAACTATTACTCCCTTGGTTTGCTCAATAATGAAGAAGAAACATGCGATAACTGGTTAAATCGTCCACCAAGAATCATCCAATGAAACTTACTAAGAACTTCCAAGCTTCTTCTCATCAAATATAACCTGTAATCAAAGACAAAGACAACTACACCAAGCATAAAATCAATGGGATAGATATAAATACAATGAGAGTTTAGGGTTTTGACTCTATGAAAGCAGTAAAGATAGGATGAGAATAATGATGTATTCATAGGTTTATGCAGGTTTACAAAAGAATTACAAATTATAAATATTGCACATTCTATTTTTCAAAAATACTTGAAAAAATTCGAATTTTTACATTGTTGGAGACGCGCCCAGGACTGTAAAAAATTCTTCTTCATTTTTAATAAGAAATTTCTTGCACACAATTTTATAAGTTAAATCTGAAGAAAGCACTACAAAAAAACCTAGAATTAATCATTACAATCATATGACTCAAAACTGACGCGAATTAATCTAAACAATTTATTTTAAATGTTTGAAATGGTTCTAAAAACCGGATATATTCCCCTACACTTATTTTGTTGCAAAATACCTTTGATTGCAAATAAGATGAAGTTATAAACAAACAAAACATGATTACAAAATTCATTCAAACATAAAAGAATAAATGAAAAGAATTAAAACACACGACACTCCTAATATGCGAGAAAAATAAATATTGGGTTGCCTCCCAAGAAGCGCTTTTCTTTATTTATGAGTCTTGTAGCTAGACTCGAAGTCACACATCCTTATGTGACTTCTCCTTCATCATCTATTCCTGTAAAATATTCGGGTCCAAGCTCTAGACATTCTTTATAAAAACCTAATATGTTGTTCATCACGTACTCCACTCATCTTCTATTGTCCTCCTCGTTCCTAAGGTATACCGATTTTGTGTGCTCTTTTTCTAAGTCTGATAATGAGTTGTGGTGTTCTATCTTATGGTGCATTTTATAGGCAGTTTCATCGGTCCCATTTGTGAACCTCGCTACTCCTTGGGGTGGGTCATGAGTCATGTTGGATATATCAACAAAGGGTTTTCCTAGTACTACTTGCGAAATCCTAGGGTCTATGATTGGGCTAATATCCTCAACAATCATAAAGTCCGTGACATAAGTGAAATTCCATAAAAAAACATGCATCCCCTTAATCCTTCCTATGAAATTGCTAACTCCTTTATCCAAACTTTCCCTAGGGTCGAGTTTTCTTCTCATGATCCAATTATGCATCATTCGGGTCATGATATTTAGAGGGGAGTTAAGATCAATGTAGGCTTTCTCCATATGCACATGTCCAATGTTGCATGGTATTTTAAGGTCTGATGGACATCCTTCCGTAATGATGGGGTTTCTTAGAAATATCAAGGGGATGGGGCCACGCATGATATATTTGTCATATGCAAGCTTGCTTCGAGTTGGGAATATATCAAAATATTCCACCTCCAATCTTCCTGCTTCAGGTTCCTCCTTGCAGGAATCATCATTCTTCTTAACTATTTCAATAAACATCACGACACCATCATCCCCTTTAGTGCAAACAAATTCTATGCCTGATAATTAGGGGGCCAAGCCGAGCAATTCGAAAAATGAATTGAGTTTGCGGACTTTATCGGTGATGAACGAAACGGATGGATCAGGTGATGCGAAAGGGTTGGTATTAGTATTTTCCGGGATATCCTTCTCTTCTTCCTCACTCTCTGCTGGCTCATCATTATGGGAGTCGCTTTGTTTCTTCGGATGGATTGTGACGGCGTTGATCAAACCATGGATATGGGTTAAGCATTTTGGGTCTTCAGTTAGGTAAGAACGAGTAGAAAAAACTAAAGTTGTGGTGTTAACGTTCAGTTTTGGGTTCTTAACCGTGTCGCTAGGGAGTGCTCCTACCATTCGATTTGTGATTGCTTTCAACACTGTGTCGATTTTGTTGGTCATCTTACTTTGTTGTTGTTTGAAAGTGGTTTCAAACTTGGACAATCTAGCATCTTCAGATGCCATGAAGTTGGACACCAATCCTTCTAGATTTGATTGACTGTTAAAGTTTGAGGATTGTTGTTGAAGGAACGGTTCGGGATCGAACCGTTGGGTTGGAACCGGTTATGTGGGTTTGAAAACTTATTTGGGGAATTTTAGGGTTGTCTCCACCTAAGGTTTGGGTGACCTTTCCATGACATATTTTAGGTGTCACTAAAATTGTTTTGCTCGGGTTTGAAAGTGTACCACTTACCTCCCGCTTCATCGGTACACGAGGATGCATATTCAACAAAGGCTTGTTTAGGATTTTCCATGCAGTACTGAGTGTCATGGGGACCACTGTAGATCTCATATGAGGTAGTGATTTTGTTCACTTGAGTAGGATGCATCAGAGCAAGATGAGCTTCCATCAAGCGTTAAACTTGATTCTCGAGCTCGATGAGGCGGCAGTCGGATGTACTCGGGACATCTTGAGGCAAAGAGATTGCCTTTACCGGCTTAGCAAAATCCTTTGGGTCGTTCCAACTTTCATTGTCATAGAGGGCGAGGTCCTCTAATAATGCCCAGGTTTCTTTGGCATTTCTGTCCCGAAGCTTGCCACCGGCCGATTGGTCAATGGTTCGTCTTGTGACGGGATTGACATGGTCATAAAAGATTTAGACATGGAGCCAAATATCGATTCCATGATGAGGGAATTTTTGGAGTAAGTCCTTAAAACGAGTCCATGCTTCTGAGAGAGATTCTTCTTGATGTTGTTGGAACATCAGGATATAGTTACGGAGTTTTGTGGTCCTTCCTGGTGGAAAGAATTGAGCAAGGAAACGAGTAGTAAGATCCTCCCATGTAGTGATAGATCTTGCTGGAAGACGTTCAAGCCAATTGCTAGCTTGATCGAGAAAGGAAACTTGAAATTAACGCAGGTGCGTTCTTTCCCTATTTTCACCGTTAAGGTCACGTGAGTCCACAAGTTTTAAGAAATCCTTGAAGGTGTTGGTTTGGATCCTTGGACCAAAGTCCGTGGAATGAGCATCCGTTTTACACCAACCGAATGGTGTCGGATCGAAGAGGTACCACGTTATTCCCTACGAGGAGCTCAATGGTAATCCTGTAGCCTTAGTGGCTAGGTTTGGAGTAATCTCCAAGAGTACGGATAGGATTCACGTCTCCTATGGTGGTTGACGAGAATGGATTACGAAACAAATAACACAAAGAAAAGATAGACTATAAGAAAGCTAATATACATAATTAAAATCACACTTAAAAGGATTCAACTGAGTAGAACTAAGTTAGACTATGATCAAAACCTAACTATTCACCACACAACAGCGCCAAAAACTTGGTGCGGTAGTCGTAATGACTTCTACGTGATGTTTTACAACTCCCTAGGCAGTGTACCTAATCGTTGTAGTGTAATATAGGCAAGACTCGAGGGTTGTTATTGTTCTCTAGGGGAATAGGTTGGGAAGGCTTGATCACTGTCTAATAGAATTCTAAGGGTTGAGAGAAGATTCTTTTTGTGTTTTTAAATTTATAAGAAAGCATGTAAATTTATGGTTTGAGAGGTTGGTTTGATTAACTAATAATTAAACTAATTATAATTTATTCTACCGATGATGACTTTATGATAAACAATTATATATACCTAATCATGCACTACTCCCCAGATTTCTTCTTCTAGATTTGTTGCCTTGTCACACTTGTGAGGATATCTGTAAGTATTTCCTAGGTTATGAACGGATTACATGAACCCATCGTCTATTTAATATTCCGTTAGGGCAACGCACAAGTAAGGTAGTATGAAGACTATTACAAGGCCCCTAAGAGTATATTAAATGCATGTGATATAACTTAAGAGGGGTCAACCATATTAGGGGTAAGGTAGTATGAAGACTATTACCGATGGTATCCTTTCAACAACAGAAGCTACAACTTCAACAACTGCTATTCCTGACTCTGAAACCCTCTCTACTTTCCATCAAAGAATTACTAATTTAGAAAAGGACGTCAAAGAGCTCAAGACTGTTGATCACTCTTCAACACTCCTTTCAACTATCAAATATGAAGTCCCAAAAGCTGTCAAATAGTACCTTGGAACAAGTCTGGATGATTCTCTCTAAAAGGTACTTCAGAAACACTCAGCTGATCTTGCTAAGGAACACTCTGTTCCAGCTGAAGTTGTAGAGAGACTCAGATAGCAATATGTACCTAAGAAAAGCTCTGAAGACATCAGAAAAATCAAGATGGAGCATGCAAGAAAGCAGCAAGAGCCTAAAGCAACTATCACTTCATCTGATACCTCCGCACTTGAAGAATTTGATCAGAAAACAACCTTGTTTCAAACAATGACAAACTTAAAGTCATTCAAAAAAGTCCTCATGGAATCAATCCTTGAGGATGAAGATGCTATGGATGAAGGTGTTCTGATAAATTAAAGAAAAGGAAATAAGATGATATTGATAAAGACGAAGGCCCTTCTGTTGGATTAGACCGAGGGTTAAAGAGACGAAGACAAGAAAGGATGTGGAACCATCAAAAGGATCTATATCAAAAGAATCTAAGTCAAGCTCATCAAAAGGAACCAAGTCTCAGCGAAAATCACCTAGTAAGTCTACTCAAGCAGAGGCAGCAATGTTTGAGGTTGGAGACACTCAAGAGCTGCAGAATCAAGGATAAGACATGGGTAAAACAGATGATCAACCAAAGGTCAAGGCTGATTCAAGACATGACTAGTTCAAGAAACTTGAAAGGCCTCCGACACCTGATTCTGATTAGAATGTTGGAAAATCTATTAACTTTAGGCCACCTCAAAAGTGGATCAGCAAAAACGCTCAATCAGAAAAACCTCCTCTTTCTTTTGACGAGCTCATGAGTACTCCTATCGACTTCTCAACATATGTCATGCATAATCTTAAGATTGATAATCTGTCACAAAAGCATCTTGGTGGACCAACTTTTAATCTTCTCAAAGGGACATGCAAAAGTGGTGTGGAACTCGAATATAACTTTGAAGAATGTTATAAAGCCATAACTAATCAACTGGACTAGAATAACCCTGAAGGAAAGAAATATCCATTTGATCTTAGCAAGCCTCTACCGTTGATTATGGAACACGATCTTCAAGTTGTTACTGCTAATTTCTTCTTTAAAAATGATCTCTAGTATCTGAAGGGAGGAAGCTCAAGCAAGAAATATACGACTTCAACAATAAAAACAAAGGCTGCTAAGTATGATATTCCAGGTATTAAAGACGTGGTTCCATCGTTATGGAGTCCGGTAAAGGTAGCATACGATAGATATGTTGTCTGGCATATTCTACATTGGGGTCCTAAACGACGATGATTATATGGATTCGCAAGCAACATGGTATCCAAATATGATGTGTACTCTACGAAAATAATTATTACAGTAACCAAGGTAAAAGTTATAAAGTAGTATGACTATGGGCATCTAGAAGAGATTGAAGTTCGAAGAGAAGATCAGCAACTATACAAGTTCAAGGAAGGTGACTTTCCAAGACTTCACCTGCATGATATTGAAGACATGTTTCTTCTCTTGGTCCAAAGAAACTATCCAATTTTGAAAGAGATATCATCTTCGACTTGGTGTGGCACTACGAATGTTTACCAGACATATGGCCATTCTTAAGCGGGTGGAAGACCTTCAACTGGGAGTCGAAAGCTACCAGAAGAAGCTAAATATCACCAAGCCACAGACATTTAAGTCAGATATCTCCAACAGAACTCCATACACTGCATACAACAATCCTCAAGGAATTATATATGTAGACAACTACAAAAGAAACAGGTTGATGCGCTCGGATGAACTCTACAAGTATAGTGAACGGACGCTGATGTGTCGTTGTGTGGCGTATATTTTATTGTTTCAAGTTTTAAATTCATATTTTGCCGACTCAACAAAAAACAACACTTTAACGGGCAGTGTACTCGATCGATAGTAGTTTCATGGTAACTAGGGTGTCGATCACTGAGAGCGAGGTTAAATCTATCAATTTAGTTAATATCTTGGTTATCTAATCTATGTTAATTCTATTATAATCCTATGTTAAACCTATGTCAGTCTAAATCCTAATTCGAATAGGAAAAGGGGGGTTTTCAGCCTAAGAGACTGGCACGGTTTGGTTGGTGACCACAATCAATTCAAGTCACTGTTATCCATGCAAGCTAATAGACAAAAGATAAAGAAGCGGTCGAACCTTATATAAGAAAAATGTATTAACCATTTAATCCGATTAAAATGTTGGTTTGTTTATTAAGTGCAATGATTTCTTCTCTCGAGGTGGCATATCATTCTTAAGACTTAGGCGTTACATTATCCTAAGACCTAGACACATTAATTCTGTTACAATTAAAGCATCCGCATAAAGCATCCTTATTTGCTGATTATAATCTATCTTAGGGATTAAAGCAATGGTGATCTTGTTAAACCCTAGCTCATAGAGACTTTACCCACTTACCGCTTAATGGCAATCTATACACTAGTAATCCACTAGTCCAACTATCCAATGGAATTTGAACATTATTTGTTGAATTATCTAGGTCACCTGCTAGTCAACACGATCAATAAACCATCGGCAATATCCAATTAACTAGTTAAGCCCGAAGCGTATCCTAGACACAGACTTAGAAGGACAATACTTGTGTAACTATTATTCTAGATGTATAAATTACTATATGGAGAGCTATCTCGGACTCTAGATCCGCTTGGTCTACTTTGTTAGATCCAGTTGAATGATAGGTCGTATACAAAAGCGCGTAAACAAGTATAAATTGATAAACATAAACAAGCACTCAACGATAAATCAAGAAATCGATATAAACAAATACCAAACATTTAGATCTTTATAATAATGGCTAATACCCGAAGGTATTAGCCTTCAAATGTCATAATAAATACAAGAGTAATAATTTAGCCAAGGTAAACTAACCGAGTTAACGAATGATACCAAAAACTGAACGATTACAAAAGTATATGGAATTACACGATGTCTCCTATGGAATTGAATACGTTGCTCGACCTCTTCTGCTCTTTTTCTCCTCTAAAAATCAACTTTTGTGGTTTAGGTATCAAGAATATGATTTAGCACACTTAAAACTCGTTTTTGAGTTTTCTATTTATAAGGTCTGGAAGTCGGTTGGATACGGCGTATTAGGGGTTTCTTGAAGTAGGGACCACGTTTGATATCTTCCAGAATATTATATTGATTCCATATCTTGAATACAACGTATAGAGCCCTCTAGATATGGTGTATTGATATTCATTCCTTTTGTGGTCTTTGGTGAGTGCAGGAACGGATACGTCGTATCTTCCTTGATGGATACGACGTATTGGTCTTTAGAACAGTAATCTTCAAAATATCTTTATTTAAGCTCCAAATTGCACGCATTTTGCTAATTTTCACCAATTACTTCATAATTACTGCAATTCTTAAATATAAACGATTAAGTTACAATTCTTTGCAATAACTTGCTCAGATCTTTGTATTCATTCGCCTGACTTAAAAATCAAGACATTATGATGAGACATGTCTTATAGGTCTATCAACGATGGTCAGATAAATGACAGACTAACACGAGGCCCTACACCCACCTTGAGAAAACTCGTTTTTGAGGCCTTTTCTAACACTTATGAATAGACAGTACTGGATATCGTGCTTGGTTGAGTGTGGATCATTCCGATTAGCGTGATCCCATGTATTGGGATACGAGCGTATTAGGTTGATCTTGAAGTAGGGACCACTTTGATATCTTCCAGAATTATTATATATGATTCCATATCTTTAGCGTGTGAGACTATACACACGGAGGATATGGCAAGCCACTACCATTGTTAATTGGACAGTACATGAGAGTATCAATAGTTGATATTCAATTCCTACTACTTATAGTGATATGTTCCTTTTAGTGAGAGAGCGATTGAAGATAGTCTAGTGATCTCTCGAGATCTACACAACACCTTTTTTATTTCACTCTACGATAGCCTATATCTTACGCGGAGTCTCATTAGTGACACAGGAGAGCAGAATCTTGGATCTTGACTCTGTAGTCTGACCTCCGTAGGACAATCACAACATACATAAACTCTTCAAAATACATTTATCTCTTAGATTTCACAAGAGACTCCACATCAAGCGCGTGCTGCGCACGCATGTTATCATGTCTGACAGATATTTCTAATCACTCATCACTATACACAAATAGGATTCCTCGCGTTGACTGCAATTCTTTAAATACAATAAATTTTTCGAATTATCTACTGTACACTCTGCTAATTCACCTATCTCAGCCACTTCTAAACATATCAAACAAATACAAAACTCGAGAGTCCTCAATGTCTTACATTCGGCAAGGAGCAAGGCGAGGACCTCAAACTCCTCTAAGTTCTTGGAGGGGCGATTACATTCAAAACAATTCATCTAGTAACGCAAAACATGCGCTTATTAATTTGGTCTATTTGTAATAGCTGAAGTCGGTCAGGGCCTTCGCCGAGCTATTTTTTTCCGCTAACAGCTTTAGTGGTCCCACATCGTAGGTATCACTTCTTTTTACAAGAAGTAATTTATATAACAAACAATCTAGTATCTTAACTCTGATGGCGTTGATCTATATATCTTCACTTGGTTACTGTCAATCGAGATGTTCTCAGTTTCTGATTGAACGCGAGAGTAACTAGACTTCTATGTCTACTTTTTTTTTTAATAGTTATAGGATTTTTTTACTAGTTGTTGTTGATGTTGTTTTAGTTGTTTGATTTATATTTGTATATGATGTATTACACAAAGATGTATTATTAAAATTATATTGAACACACATAAGATTGGGATTTTTACACTCTCTTAAGAAATTGTGTGGGGGTTAGTTTACTTGACAAAAGAGGGAACATATCACAATAAAAGACTAAAACCTTTTCTAACATAGCATCAACCGACATCTAGCCAACATATGACACAACAACACTCAAATCTGGATCTATCAAGTAACATTTATTATGGATAGGGATGAGCAACTGATTACTCGTGAGAGAGGGATCTGCGCTCAATTGGCGCACTCGGTTATTGTTACTAAGTGACGAGAAGTATTCTATCGCTAGAGCGTGGCGCAAGGGATACACAGACCTGCCGCACTAAAGTCCAAGGAGTAACAAGTTTTAATAAATGGTTAATCTATGGTTTTTTTATATGGACAAGGCTTACGGTCGATCTATTCTACAATCTTCACCCCCTAAATATGTAGGGATAGTGCAAGAATTGGAAGTACCACTCCAACACGACAGTGAAGGCAACACACATACACACCCAGAATGCCGGGATAGGACATGTGTTTTTTGATCATCAAAACCCCATTCGAAATAATAAACCACATCGAGTTAGGATATAGAAATGATTATAGGGTAGGAACCTTCTCACTTTCTCACAACTTAGTAATAAACCAACCAAGGCAGCCGAGAACTATGCATACATGGCCGTAACAACAGAATAGACATGCACGCTCGAACAAGTCCTCATTTGCATAAAACCAGCGGCTAATCATCAGGGATAGACATGTGTGTTTGATCACATCCCCATTCGAATTTAACCAACGGTTAGGATGAAGAATGATATAGGGTAGGAACCTTCTAACTTTCACCAATAGTAATAAACCAACAAGGCAGCCGAGACATGCATACATGGCTGTAACAACAGAATAGACATGCACGCTCGAACAAGTCCTCATTCGCATAAAACCATCGGCTAATCATCACAAATAGATTAAGACTTAAGATACAAGTTCCTAGACACTTATTTCCCGACCGTTACCATGATTAAGACACAACTATTTACAACGTCTTGATCATAGATCAAAATCAACAACCTAATTTGGCGTTCCCGTAACGATCAACTTTCCATTCATCCCAAAACTTTACATACTTTACAAGGCAAGTGGCGATATCTTCCACTTTGTACAATACTCTACATCGTTGATTTTTAGACGTATCAACGAATAATCGATCCTTCGTATAATTCCTTTGGTAATTTCTTCATTCTTCGGTTTCACCAATAATTGTAACGGTAGTAAAATCACATGAGCTTTGACTACTAATATACATTCCCATTTGCAATGTGCAAATTTCTAACCGCACTAAAGATAGAAAATGACACAAGACTTGCGAAATACAAACTTTACACTTTAAGCAACTAGCAACTGTAAATTAAACTTTAATCTAACGGGGTAGGTTAAGGTGTAAGGGTGTAACAAAACAAATAATTTGTGTAAATTCTTAAAGGATTGGCTCAACGAGTTGTTCTAGTGGTTCTTCACTCTAAAGATGAGAGTGGAAGGGTTTAACGAGAGGTTAACTAACCGGTGTAGTTAGTTAATATACAAAATGTATAGGCGATTTGGTTGTAATCCTAATATTTACCAATTTAAACAAGTTACTCCAATTAAATCCATAATACTCATTATTGTTGTCTCGAATAGATATACTAAGCCAAGTTCTAAAGTCTACAACATCACTGGCACACTCATATTTTATAGATTTTGGGTAAACATTTGGAAATGGAAAGGTTAAATCCTCACAATATCTAACAAGGGTTATTGTGTGCGGGTTATGTAACAAGTAATTTCACAAAAGTATGCTAGAATTTTTTTTAAATTTGAGCATAATTTAAGCTTTTTATTGTGAAAAATAGGACAAGTAAACATTCTAATTCCATCCCTCCACTTGAATTATACAACGTCCTCGTTAAATATATAAAACATTAAATACGGGAATTTAAAAAGAATTAGAATGAGAAACTCCCCTGATTTTTGCTCGGTAGATTCTCCAATTTGCGTTTATGAGCAAGATTTTGTGTTGAACAGCCGTCTCGAGGTTTCAAGACTCCAACACTTCAAGATTTCCAGATTCGTAAATTCTCCACCAATATTCATTGATATTTCCTTCACGAGGTCCTGCGTAAAATATAGGAAAAACAGGTGCATTCCTATCTTGGTACCTATGGTTAATCTAAACTAACCTAAAACAAACTAAATACGGGTCAGTCTGTAGATACGGATTATCAAATTATTAAATATGGGGTATTCGCAGAACTGACAATAATGTTTTTAAAGTGCATAAAAAGTAAAGGCTGATAATGTCCAGACAATCAATACGCCGTATGGGGTGGTATAACACCCCGTGTTTTAGGTCATTGTATGACATTATTTAATCCACTAATTATTTTTAGGGTTTTACGCGTTTGCTT
>BQNB010059394.1:2841-37350 GCA_026074375.1 Tanacetum coccineum
TCTTCGTAAAGAGCTTTTAACTTTTTGTTATCAATTGTACAAAGATTTTGTTTTTTCAGTAGCAATTGGATCTTCATTTTGTTTTTCATTTTTATTTGACTCTTGGCAGCATCATCAAGAATGTCCTCAGCATCTCTAACATTCATATGAATTTTTTAATCATCCAAGCAAGAAGCATCATACAATTTTGGATTCTGAGAAATTGCTTTCTTGAGAGTATAAGGATTTTCGTACCCCAAACCATGTTTTACATTTGAATCATAGAATGACATTGGTTTTGGTCCAAGCATAAACATTCCTTGTAAGGAGTTACCCATTTTCAACACTACATATTCATTCTTTTTAGCTCTTGCTTCAAGATCTATGACTGTGTCATGGTATTTATCTTCATTTTCACTCATTCTTCATTTCAAAATTGTTTGAGTCTTTTGAAGTTCCACAATTTGTCTTTTTAATTCAACAACAGACAAGTCTAATTTATCACGTTGTTGTTCTAAATCTTGAATAGTGTCTCTGATTGCCGTGTCCTCACGCAATGTTAAATGCTCAAAAACCAAATACTCCAAAACCTCCCCAAACTAATCCTTTGAAAAGTAGCAAAGTCTTTTGTGGAGAAAGTTAAGAAACCACAAGTTTTAAAACACCTCGTTTTCCCATTTTTTAAAATTTTCCATTTTTATGATTTTCATAATTCACAACTTACAACTTATTCACGTGTGACATAATGTATTGCTTTCATTATTCATTGATAACTTTTAGGATCACGGAACAAAAAGCACAAAAAGTGTCCAAATGGATAAATTTATTGTCCCCGACTTTCACTTCTCTAAGCCAAGCTTAAAAACAAGATCATTGTAAAATACAAGTTATGATGCTAACACTACTTATAAAGCTAATTGTGTATTACTTTTCCTCCCTTATTCCTAATTTTCCTCTAAGGATTTTATTATTATTATTGGTGACAAAATAAATTAAGTGTCCTTATTAATTAAAAGTAAACCCGGTTTAGACATTAATAGTTGAAACCTTTCTAAGAGACGATGTGGTGAAAAAAAGTCGCACATTAAGGTTCTAAATTCACAATGATTAGAAGTTATCCTTTTTATTTCATCCGAAACAACTCAACTACGAGTCCAGAGACGGAGGCTTTATTTAGATAACCCCGGAGTCGAAATTTGGCTTTATTCTTCTTCTTATTATTATTATAGCAACATTATTAAACCTCGGTCCTTTAAACAACTGCCACATCGGTATGCGAGCCGACCATGGTCCAGGAGTCTTATTTCGACCTCGGTGAATTCCTCGACCTTTTTAGAAGGCTGCAACATCGGTTGTGAGCCGGCAAGATGCAGCAAACTTTTATCAGTCTCGGATTATTATTACTATGTGCCTTATTTAGAAGACTGTCACATCGGTTGTGAGCCGGCAAGAGCAATAAAACTTTTATCAAGCCCACAGTTTTTATTATATAATTATATACCCTCTAACCCTTTAAACGACTGTCACATCAAGTAATGCGAGCCGACCATAGATCCAGAAGTCCTTATTTTGGCTTCGGTTATTACATAATTATTATTATATAGCCAAATTTCAATCATGAGGTCTTTTAACAACTGCCACAATTCGGTATGCAGCCGACCGTGGTTCAGGAGTCTAATTTCCCCCACAAACACTGACAAAACCACGAGTGTACCTTACTTCACCAGAAAGAATCTCTACGAAGTGATCTAAACTAAGAATCGCAAAAACCAAAGAAACTTTATTTATTCAACAATTATATAACGTTTATTAAGCTGATGGGAGCAAAAAGACACAATTAACCTTTATGAGCCTTAAAGAAATCCAACTATTCTATGTTTAGCATCAAAACTTATACTCTACTCTATCATCTCTTGTTCTTCACAATTTAACATTTCTAATAAAGAAACTCCAGTGATACTTACCTAGCGAATTAAGATCGGCACTTTAACAAGTCACATAGACTGGCAACAATATTTATTCTAATAAATTGATCTTCGCATATTTTAAATAAATTATGGGAACTTGCAAAGTCTTGACTTTTTTAAGCTAGACTCACGTTTTATAGCTCATTGTATAAAAGATTAGCAAAATTCAATCTATACACGTTAAGGAGAAAGCTAAGATATAAAACCGGTCGGGTCAAAATTTACTTTTCGTTCTCACCAACGGAAAGCCTACATTCGTGTCAAAACACTTATTATTTTTATCAACTATTTTCTATTTTCCATTACACATTTTATATATATATATATATATGAACAATAAACTAGATATTAAGACTTAAAAATTTAAAATTTTTGCGGGAAAAAAACGGGGTACGTGAGAACAAAGGGCAAAGGGTAGGTAAGATCATATCGAAGATATACTACCCCATACTAAAATTAAACATTGTCCTCAATGTTTCCTAGTCTAAGGCTTAAAACCCCATACTAGAACTCAAAAAGTCGAATGCATAATCCGAGCATGGAGAAAGTATTACAAATCTCAAGCCGTTTATCAAGTATGCTAAAAGATAAATGTTAGTCGATAATAATCTAGGATATCGTATTTCCCCAAACTAATGGTAAGCAAAGGCTAGGAAAGCGTCCGAGTTGGAACCGGGACAAAATGGCAGCCAGAACACCGAAGTCTTCACAATCCGTAGTAATCACTGGACTAAAAATCACAAACCACACAAACAAGAAACACGAGAAAAGGCGAGCCCCTCATTATCAATGTTAGAAAATAGATAAGAATAATAGAAACGCTTGTTTTGTTGTTAACACACGATGTCACGAGCTATTGACTCACCCCCATTAATGTATCCCAGGGGGAGCAAATGGAAAAGAAAATCTCAATCGGGCTTTCATTAATGTTTAGATAAACATTAAAGCACATGAAAGTTCCATCCCGATGAGATGCCACCGGCTCTAAGTGGAGATGCTGGGGTCAAAAATGGTGTCTTCACTCCTGGTGGAGAGAAGTAAAGGAGAAACCTCAGGGTAGGTGAGATACGGTAAAAAAATTCAAATGATAAATGTGAAGGGAAAGCTGTAACATTCCGTAATTTTAGGTCATTTTATGACGTCATTTATTTCGTCATTATTCCACTATTTATCTTTTTATTTAAACGGGCGCGTTTACTTTTAATTCTCATCACCTAATTAAATCGCGTAAGCTAAAAATTTTCATTTAACGAATAAAACAAGAGAAATGTGATTTTTATACACTATTTCCTGACATGATAGTGTTGGTTCGTTTTTTTTATAAAAATTTTGGCGAAACATTTTAGAATCATTAATATAATATATTGAGAAAACTACAATTTTGGTCCACTATCTTTACCGGGTATAACACTTTTGGTCCATTTTTTTAAAAATTTGCGGGTTTTAGCCAAAACCCCAGTATCATTTTCACATTTGAGCCAAATCACTAACAATTTCGTTAATATTCATTTGCCAAATGTGAAATGGATACCGAGTTTTTGCCTCAAATGTGAAATGGATACTCGGTTTTGGCGTCAAATGTGAAATAGAACTCGGTTTTGGCTTAAACACGCAAATTTTTTTTAAAAAATGGAACCAAAAGTGTTATACCCGTAAGATATGACCAAAATTGGTAGTTTTCCTCTAATATTTAAATATTATTTTTAAAATTTATTTAAAATATTATTTTACATAGACGATTGACCCACTTATATGATAAACATTAGACAAGCGATAAAAACATTATATTATTTTTCAAAATAATAATTGACTTTTCCATATTTATTTTTTATTAGTTACATAAATCGTTTCCGTTTCACGATAAAGTACGTTAGACATTACCAGAACACCAAAATTTATCTACCTTAACAAATACCCATGTTTATATCCAATGCTCAAAGTTTATAAAATTTTTACCCATGATAATCATCATAGCCGAATTCTACATAAAATAAATAAACCAAGTCATACAAATTACAAAGTCATACCTTTATATTTAAAGTTACCAACTTATAAATTCAAGTTACACTAGATAATATCTAAGAGATAAAAAAAAATCAACTAGTTCTTTTTCCCCATAAAATTTGGATGGAAATGTGTAGCACACGACATACCAACTAAAAAAAACTTGTACAAACACTAGGAACTTATTACCTAGTGCATGACTATAAATTTGACCAATACTTCCATGATTTACTCCACATGTTTTAAGGCTTTCTATAAGCAACTTTGACTAACTTATTTAATACTTATACATGCATACTAGAAGTGTAACATCCTCAAATCTGAGAACGCAGCGGAATGTTTGAATATCCGAGGGCGTTACATTTATGGATCAATAGCACAAGGTTCTGAGAACGACTACTAAACGTGTCATTTGAAAAAGATACATTGGATTAACAAAATACTTATTTGTTACATAAGCCCATGGCTTCAAATTTGTTCAACAATGTAAATAAAGATTCCGGTTATAAACAATTTTCCCAAAAATGTAATTAAGACCACCCAAATCCTTAAGTGTTGACTTCTCTTCAATTATTGACCTTCCAATGTACATCGCACCTCGTGCCTTATTACACTAAAAAAACATGCTTAAGAACGTCAAACAAAAGTTGGTGAATTCATAGGTTTATGTAAATCACTAGTAGACCAGCAAGATTTTCCAAGTGTATGCTTTAGCAACACATGCAAACAATCATAAAAAAGTTGTCCCACGTTATCCCTAAGCTCATGAATCTGAGCGCTCTACATGTATGAATGCAAAATATTGCCAATGAATGCCCGTGAATGATTTCTATACCCGAAACATCCCGAAAACCGAACATGGGTATACGTTTCGTTATCCCAGTGATAAGCTAATCTACCCGAACGGTGGATCGTCAATCCCAAATAATCTATCAATAACAATTTCGAGCTCCCACAATGCAGTTCCCACCTACAACTATGACAACCTAAACAGTTCATGGATAAAAGGGCTCAATGGGTTACGCTACTTAGGCAAAAACACGTGATGTTGTAAAAAAATTGTACACGTTGCGTCCCAATTTGTAAAAACAAAGCATTTCTCACCCCAAAGATGTAAAATCCTTTAAAATAACATTAAAAAATGGGCATGAACTCACCTCAGTAAATACCCTCTGGAAATGATAATAGATATCCAAGTATGAATCAACCGTCAAATACCTAAGTAAATACGCCAGTATTCGTCTAACCTAAAAAATTAACAAAAAAGTAATAAAGTGAAAAGAAAAAATTGGCGATCTAAAATTAACCCTAAAATGATCTAGAATACAAATTTTAGGCTAAAGACCAATGTATAAACTATAAACTATTGCTAGTTTATATATACCGTTATCACTTGTGTGATGGTGTAACGTGTTAGAAATAAATGGTTTCATCGTTACTTCGAGTAAAACATGGGGCTATGAACTCACCTTAGAAGGTAGTCCTCTGATTGATATTATATATCCAAGCAGGTAGTGAATCACACCGTCAATTACCTAAGTAAATACGGTCAAGTCTTAGTCTACATATTTAGGCTAACGACTCAATGTATAAACTATAACAATTTCTAGTTTATATATACTGTTATCACTTGTGTGGTGGTGTACACGTTTATTGTATTCGTTTTCCTCGTTTGCTCTTGGGAAGGTGTACGACTATATACTTTTAAGTTTACAAGGTGTTTAAGTATTAATAATAAATACACCTATTTATCATTCGCGTGACTTTAGTTATATAAGTATCCGTATTATATCACGACTAGTCCGATACCATAAGTGTTTATTTAAATCACTTAATTATATAAAATACCCTTAGGTTTTCATTATTGGCAAAAACAGTCCTTATAGTTTAAAATAGAATATTTACCGTTTACACCCCTGAGTTTCCATATTGATACGTTTAGTCCCTCTATTTTACAAAAATTACATTTTTGGTTCTTATGAGTTTCAAACAGTCCCTCAAGTTCAGGAATGTCAAAAACAGTATTATTAATATACTAGCAGTATTAACAATATGCTAGCAGTACTAACTCTGCTAGCAGTACTAACTTCTGCTAGCAGTACTAACCCTGCTAGCAGTACTAACTTCTGCTAACAGTACTAACTTCTTAAGCCTGGCAGTATTAACTTCTAATTTAGCTCGTATCATACAACCGATTAGTGAGTTACAAATTCGTTAGAGTTTGTTTGAGCTCGTGTTGGACACAAGAAAGTTCAGGAATGTCAAAAATAGTATTATTAATACACTAGCAGTATTAACAATATACTAGCAGTACTAACTCTGCTAGCAGTACTAACTTCTGCTAGCAGTACTAACCCTGCTAGCAGTACTAACGTCTCATATACGTTCCCAAGCCATAGCACTTCGTTTACGACAAAAGTTTACGTGTGGTTTTTATTTCAATTCGTGTATAAGGGTTTTGTTCGCGTTAGAGTCTAAGCTTTCATGTAAACGAATCATTTAAGTCCTTGTTGTCGTTAAATCACTTTGTACATGCGTTTTATTAGTTTCTTGCACCACACAAGTGTAACACACATGATCATATTTACGTGAACCATGCATGAGGCGTACCATGCATGTTCACGCACACTTTACATGTTAAGCACAAATAATTTCGATCATCACAACTAGATACGAATAGAAATGGACGGTTTAGGACATGTAAAGCTTAATTCGAGACTTACAAAGGGTCCTAGTGTCTTGTGATGAGTTAGGCAAGCAACTAACTTCGTGTACACACCCGCGTGTGTATTCAACCCAAGCTTCAAAGCTTTCTATACCCCTCGTATGACCTTAGCCGTGCTTAGGACGAATTTAGGGTGCGTGTAGGCTTGGTTTTGGTGTAACCCGATTGTAAAAGAGGGAGGTGATAAGTTTAGTTTGCTTGAGAGAGTTTGGAGTGTGTGTGAGTTTTAAGAGTGTAAAATGTCAAGTGTGAGTGTGTATTTATAGACAAGTGCTTAGTTAGCTTTTCTAGTCACACAACTAAACCAAACCGTGCCCTAGCTACTAGTGGTTTTGTGGTTTTGGTTAATCACACATAGTTTTGTTAAAACCACAAGGTACTATTCTTAATTACAAGATATATGTACAAGATATGCTTAGATACTTGAAATCTTGTGATGTGTGTGTGTGTCTTGTGTTTAGCCGGCTATACAAGGGAAAGAGGAGCCAAATGGTTATTAACCATTGTGTAATAGATTAGTGGGAGACATTTAGGACTAACATTAATTAGCCATGAGATGTACATGTACTTTAGGATCATTAGGAGATTTCTAGGTATGTATATATGTATGCCGTGGGTTTTGGTAGGGAAAGAAGGATCCAAAGTGATCTCTAACCCATGTGTATTAGCTAACTAGAGACATGTTGTACAAATCTTAATTAGACTTGGACGTACATTGTACTTAGTGTAAGATTCTAGTTATACTTGTCCCATGATTCGGCTCTAGTGGGTCTTTAACACAAGAATTGATTTAATTTTGTGTTAAGGTTTTAAAAGTGGTAATGGTTTGAGTCCTAGGTAAGTCTAGTATTTGCGGGTAATGGTTCCAATGTATTTTATTGCGAAACGTAACCCTTTTACGTGACCAATAAAAATACAGTACGTAAGGTACATAATTATTTTCTTAATAATTATTTCTTAATTGGTTGATGTAAACCTTAATTTGTTTGATGACCGTTTACATTCATTGATTATTTTTCAGTCTACGCGATTTATCTTAAAAGTAAATATTTAAAAGTAAACGCGTATCGGACTAAAAAAAAAAAAAAAAAAAAAAAAAAAAAAAACAAAAAAAAAAAAATAAATATGATCATTAATAGAAGTCGACAAAGACCGAAAATGAATAAAATGTTACACTATGTAAATTAATAAAGGTTAATACAATTTTCTATAATTGGCTAGACCACCCTTTATCTTCTGTTAATTTGCTTACGTGTATTTTAGTGCCTTAAGTTGATTTTAGTCACTACAAAACCGTGTCAGTCTCTCAGGCTGAAAACCCCCCTTATCCGTTAGATTTATGACTAACATAGGTTTAGCATAGGTTTAACATAGAATAGAATTAATTTAGTTTAGATAACCAAAATATTAATAAATTGAAAGATTGTTTCTTTCTCTTAGTGATCGACACGACAACACAATCACCTGCATAAAAGTAAACACACAAAAGCACACAAAAAGAAAATATTTTTGGTTTTTTTAGAGAAAATAAATAAAGGAAATGAGAGGGGATGTATGGTGGAGTGACTCCTCCACACTTAAGTAAAGCACAGGTTGCCTCCCAAGAAGCGCTTAATTTTTAAAAGAGTCGTTAGCTAAACTAATGCTAGTCGGAGTCCATTCTTTCAGAAAGAAGAGAGTGACTACTTCTCTTTGGTCATTATAATCTTCTTCTTCATAATATAACTTGAGTCGGTGGCCATTAACAATAAATGTTTTTCCATCTTTTGTATATAGTTTAACATATTAGGATGGATATTGATGTTTTGACTACTATGGGTCCCTACAAGCGAGATTTTGATTTTTTTTGGCTGTTTGAATGTATACTTTGATGAAAAGCAACCGTTTGTTTTTTGTTTTGAATTATTTCTCATCTTGAGTTTCCTGACCTGCCAGACTTGGTTCTTGCCTAATTAAGACAGAGATTTTTTCATAGTGATTATGTCGCAGTTTGTCTAACTTTATGTAATTGAAACATTACTTTTTATCAACCAGCAGTATGAGATCTAGGTTTACGTGAGTTTGATAGGGTCCCAAGTATGCACATTGTTCACTTTCAAATGTCAAATGTAGTTCATTTCCATATATGAATATGTACGGTAGTTGTTCCGGTTGGTGTTTGTAAGCTAAACGAAAAGCCCACAAAAATAAAACAAGGAGCGACCATCAAATTTTCTGACCAATGACAGATTGTCTTTAACAGTCTTTCCAATAATTCCTATTAAGAGCTTTGTTCGTGTTTTCAACTTGACCACTGTTTGAGGGTGGTAGGATGTAGATAATCGGTGGTTAACTCCATATCTTTTCATGGTCTTTTCCATTATCTTGTTGCAGAAATGAGTTCCTCGATCACTTATGAGAGCTTTGGGCATTCTAAAATGATAGAATAGTTTCTTTAAAAATGTAATAAAAACTCTGAAATTGCTTCGACCCATTTAGATACACAGTCGACAGCGACTAAGATGTATTCGAATTTGTATGATTTTGGAAAGGGTCCCATAAAATCGATACCTCATATGTCAAAAATTTCATATACTTGAATGTTGTTTAAGGGCATCTCATCATGTTTTTGAAATATTTCCTGTCTTCTGACATGCTTTGCAAAGGCGAACTTGAGTATGAGCTTCTTTGATGATGGTCCGGTCCAGTAGGAAACCCTGAGTCTAAGACTTTTTATCTGTGGTGTTTGGTCTAAGTAATGTCCACCGTTCCAGTGCTGTGGTGACATTGATTCTAAAGATGGTGTCGAGTTTCAGGTCCAAAGATACACGTCTAAATGATATCTTTAGAACATACTTTGAAAGAGGTATGGTTTCACCCAGAAAATATATGTTATGAGAAATAGAAAAAAATTGTTCTTTTTGCTGGTACTCATTCTTTTAGGGTATGATATACTGCAAAATAATTTGCAAAGTCTGTAAACCATGGTTCGTCTTCAGTGTTTATTTCCATGAGTGTTTCTCTAGGAAAATTGTCATCGACTTCATTGTCATCACTTGTTTCTTCATTTTCAATCCGAGATAAGTGGTCAGCTGCAACATTTTCTATACCTTTTCTATCTTTTATTTTTCGATATCAAATTCTTGTAAGAGCAGAATCCAACAGATAAGGCATGGTTTAGCATCTTGTTTCTTGAATAGGTGCCTAAGAGCTGAGTGATCAGTGTGCATGATAGTCTTTGATAATACCAGATAGGATTGAATTTTGTTAAAAGCAAAGACTACAACCATAAGTTCTTTTTTAGTGATTGTATAGTTTTGCTGAGATGCGTTGAGATTTTTGCTTGCAAAGTATATCGGGTGAAAGTTTTTACCATTTTTTTGACCTAGGATTGCTGCAACTGCGAAATCACTTGAATTACACATGAGTTGGAATGAAAGACTCCAAGTTGGGCTTACGATCACAAGAGCACATGTGAGCTTTTCTTTTAATATCTTGAATGCGTTTTGACATTCGTCAATGAATTCGAATGGAGTATCTTTTTCGAGCAACGTGGTGAGTGGTCGGGCGATTTTTGAGAATTTTTTATTGAATCTTCCATAGAAATCGGCATGTCTGATGACATCAAATAACGTCTATTTTATAGCATCATTTATCCCATGTTAATAAACCATTTTGTATAGTTATTGCAAAGAATTGTTACTTAATCGTTTATATTTGAGAATTGCAGTAATTAAGGAGACTTGGTAATATTTCACAGGCGCACATTCTGGAGCTTAAACAAAGATATTTTAAAGATTAATGATTCCGACAACCAATACGCCATATCCATTAAGGAAGATACGGCGTATCCATGCCTGCACTCACCAAAGACCACAAACTAAACGAGCTCAATACGTCGTATCTAGAGAAACTCATATCCGGTAAACAAGATATATAAGTGAATATACGGAAGATATCAAACGTGGTCCCTTTTCCAAGAAACCCTAATACGTCGTATCCAATACCTTAGATACGCCGTATCTAGACCGCCTCTAGACAGTATAAATAGAAAACTCAAAAATGAGTTTTAGGTGTGCTAAATCATATTCTCGATACCTAAACCATAAAAGTTGATTTTCCATAGAAAAAGGAGCAAAGAAGTCCGAGCAACGCGTATCAATTCCATAAGAACACACGTATAATTCCATATACTATTATATACGTTCAGTATTTTTGTATCAATTCGTTAACCGGTTAGTTTACACATTGGCTAAAATAATTGCTTTTGTAATTATTATGCGACGTTTAATGTCTAATACCTTTGTATTAGGCCATTATTGATGAAGATCTTAATGTTAGGTAAATTGTTTTTTATCTCGATTTCTTGATTTATCATTGAATGCTTGTTTATGTTTATCAATTTATACTTGTTTACTCGCTTTTGTATGCGACCTATCATTCAACTGGATCTAGTGATACGGACCAAGTAATCTAGAGTCTGGGATAGCTCTCCATATAGTAATTTATACATCTAGAATCATAGTATCACAAATATTGTCCTGCTAAATCTGTGTCTAGGATACGCTTCGGGCTTAACTAGTTAATTGGATATTGCCAATGGTTTATTGATCGTGTTGACTAGAAGGTGAACCTAGATAATTCAACAAATAACGTTCTGATTCCATTGGATAGTTGGACAATGGACGTACAATGTATACATTCGCCATTAACGGGTAAGTAGGTAAGAGCCACTATTACTAGGGTTTAACAAGATCACCATTGCTTTAATCCCTAAGATAGATTATAATCAGCAAATAAGGATGCTTTATGCGGATGCTTTAATTGTGACAGAATTAATGTGTCTAGGTCTTAGGATGATGTAACGCCTAAGTCTTAAGAATGATATACCACCTCGAGAGAAGAAATCATTGCACTCAATAAACAAACCAACTGTAACAACTCGAGTTTCGTCAATCTCCTATCCCGAGCTAAGATAGTATTTAGCTTGACTCAATATTATGTCTTTATATTATATGAGGTTTGATAGAAATTTCCTTTGATAAGGTAATTTTAATCCGTGGATGAGTTTTTATTTGTTTTTAGCATTTAAGAAAGTCAGAAAAACTTATATTATTGCTCTGAGAGCGTGATTATGTATTTATGTTGTTTCTCCGAGTTTTTTATAAAAACATGTTTTAAAGAGTCGAGGTTTACGAGGTTTAACGAGTTTAATATAGGATTTAAACTAATTTTAAGTGGACGGATTTAAAATATTTATAAACGTGGTGTGACCTGAGTATTTGGCCGATTTTTAATAAAAGAAACCATTTTGTACTAACTTTAAAAGAGATTAAGGATGGAGGGGCTAATGTTGCCAAATGGTCAAAGTTTATTTCTATATAAAGCACACCATATACACATAACACACTTTATGAAAATTGATTTCTTCCTCCTCCTCCCTAGCTCTTCACGACCGGCCCACAAACAAACACCCAATCTATTTATTTTTTTTAACATGTAATACCATCAATTTACACCATATTAATCTTTGTATCAAGAGCTATAAATCCCACTAATAAAATCTTACATGCACTAAGTATTAAAGAAGTTAGATTTTTGGTTGGTTCTTGGTGTTTTCGAGTATAAAGGGGTGTTCATAGTGGTTAGATTATTGTTGTGAAGGCTTGGTTTTGTTGAAAAAGGTTTTGGTTTAGTCTTTGGGTTTACGTCCGATTTAATGAAATCACGAGGAACGCAAAAACTTTCTGTTGCTTGTGAGTATTCTAACTATGTTTTGATATGGTTAAAATGTTCATATTAGTGAAGACTAACTTGTGACTAGTGGTTTTAACCACTAGTCAACCCCATTTTACTCATTGTTGCCTCTAAATAACCCCCCCCCCCCCCCCATTGACCATTTGGTCTTATAGTCTTTGTTTTATCATTTGGCTAGTCCTTGATACATATAAGTCTTGCACTAGTAAGAGATAAACACACACTTCACTTCATTTACAAAAAAATCAAAACCTATTCTCTCTTTCTCTCTTAATAAGCCACGACACACCCTTTATTTTACAAACAATCCATACAAAATTTATATAACACATTTACAAGCATTCCTACACTATATCTTAGCTATACCAAAGAAGTTTAAAGGCTTGGTTAAGCCTTTACAAGGATTGAAGCAAGAAAAGGAAAGCTAGGGTTTCTTTTAAGGATTAGGGTTTTCAAGTCTTGAAAACCTTGGGTAAATATCTTAACAAGGGTTTAGATATTTTGGTCTACCATATTACATCATTATAAGGTTATCTAAAACTCTTATTGACTTTACGTTTATCATTTTATGTATATATAAGTTCTATGTAGCAAATCACCATTTAAGATACTTTTGAATCTGTTAAAATGATGTTTGCTTATGATCATTATTTATGAACTTTACATATGTTATGTTGTTGGTAAATATGTTATAATGTAATTATAGTGTTTGTACAATGTTGGTTTTAAGTGTGAAAAGTATATGTATAAACTAGTTAATTAAAAGTTACTTAAGAAAGTTTATGATTTATAACTGTTGTTAAGAACTTGTTATCTTGGACACTTGGATAAAGTATGGACTAATGGACATTATAACATATAATACATAAGGAATAATAAGATTTTATGAAAGACTTGTGGTACTTTTTTAATAAGTGGGAAAAGTATATATAACAAGTTTAAAATAATGGAATTATATAAAGAAAAAAAAGGGTTGGTATTGAATATCGAATTCCAAAACAGAGGGTTTAACGATTTTTAAAAGAAGTAGTACGTCACAATGACAAATTTAACTTTTTTTAAGAAAAAAACTTTATGAAAAAAAAAATAAAAAAAAATAAGAAAAAGTAAAGATTCCAAAAAGGTAAGAACTCAAAACGGATAATAACGAGAGATACGTAGTTTACCAGTTATACAAATAATTCAAACGCCGTTATAAAAAATTTATAAAAACAAGTTATAAAATACTACTGATATGTAAGGTTGGTTATTTTTCTCAGATCACACATGTTTTTAGGATTCCAAAACAATAAGAATCATAATTTTTCAATTAATAACGAAGGAGTTATGAATTACGCGAGTTTATAGACTTAAATGTATAAAAAATACTTTTATAAAATATTTTTATAAAGTTATTGTTTCATCTCAGACATGAACATTTTGGAAAACACCAATAATATGATAGAACTTTTATAACAAAGAAGTGCTCGCAAGAATCGCTGAAACAGAGCATATGAATAAAATACGACATTTACGGGTTTTACGATAACTAAATCTATAAAAATAATTTTATAAACTGTTATGAATATAAAGTACTGTTCACCAGTAGGTAAAAAATATGAAAATGTAAATATTTTGATAACTCGTCTTAATACGAAAGCGTGGACAAAAGAAACATTAGAAACGTGCTAAAACGAAGAAAATGCGTCGTTTTTACTATTGAATAATTTATAAACGTTCTAGACATTTATAATACGATTCGCAAACGCAAATAGAATTGCAGTAGCTATATATAATTGTATATGGCATTAGTTAATCAATGTGCTTAGTACTTATACGACCTACGTTTAACTAGGTTGCATTCCGTCATCTCCGTGACGCATTTTCTGTTGTATTTGGATTATCATTAACTCAAGGTGAGTTCATAGCCCCACGTTTTATATTTTAATGATTTACAAGTTTTGGGGTGAGAAACATATGCATGTTTTACAAATGGACGCAAGTGGACATTTTACATTACGATTACGTGTTTGCCTAAGTAGCGATAACCCTGTCTGAGCCCATTATCATGAACTGTCAATTACTAGGATTGTGAGCGCGAATGATATGAATAGATCTATTGGGATTGACATCCCCATTCGGGTGATTAACTATCACTGGAAAAATGAACGTATACCATGTCGGACATAGGATGTTGCGGGTTAGAACATCAACACGGGCAATGTTGGCAATTTATATTGCATTTCATACATGTCGAGCTTCAGTGTCATGAGCTTAAGAAAACGTAATTACATTTTATGATGTTTGCATCTGTTGCATTATCATGGGGAAATCTTGCGGTCCTACATTATACTTTTACAAACCTATGAATTCACTCAACAATATGTTGACGTTTTAAAGCAATGTTTTTCAGGAGGTCAATAAGCACAGGGTGCAAGGGATACATTGGTGGTTTTATATTTTGGATGTCACGTGCATGAAGATTTGGTTGCATTCATATTGGGATATTTTGTTATGAACAGTATCTATTGTATTTTTGGAAATAATGAACAAGTAACAGCTTTGGGCTTTTTTGGTAAACAAACGCTTTGTTAAAATCCATGTACCAGTTTAAAACTAGCCTTTTTGGGTCGTTCTTATATTAATCTTGTTTATTTATTCTATGAAGTACTCAACCCAACCATATCCAGCTACGACCCATATTGGGTGTGTTATAGATTGGTAATCAAGAGCCAAGGTTATAAGAACCGTTAAAGGTTTTTGCTGGACTATAACCATGTTTCAAACATGCATCATACAAATGTGATTTTCACGGATCATATATACATACACACTTTGTTGCATTAGTTGGTTAAGACTAGATGCCCCTTAGGATTAATATCATGTTATGGTATAAATATATATTACTAAAAGAGTCCTTAGTATTAAAATACTAAGATAAGCTATTATTGATTTCAGATACAGTCATGTTGGATTTCTAAGGATTCCACGTTTACCTACACTTATAGTAGCAAGCCCCAAATAGGGATTTTTGCCAGATATCGGATCACCTGAGTCGATGTGACCACCCGTGATGCAGAGGACCCAATATTCCTATGTGGTAGCTGCTTTTAATCAGGCCCCGTCATCTCCTTATTATGTGGTCGTATCCTGAGAACCCACCTTCACCAAAAGACTTTGTTTCCCGAACCGTATTAACCAGAGTCATGCCACCGTAAGGATAGGAACTCCAGATAAGGAGCAGCCCAGAGGATCAGCCCAACCTGTTGCTGCCTCAACCTCACCGTTGAATCCCAGCTATTTCCTGATCAGATCCTAAGTAAGGATCAGGATGAGGATGAAGATGAAGGCCCAAGGAGGATCCCGCTGCAATATCCTGCCTACAAAGAGACGATGGCGATGATGAAGGATGAGTTATCCGATGATGAAAAGATTATGAGTTGATATTGAGAGGACAAAGAGAGGAGGAGCACCCAGCTCCTGCAGACTCACAGTTGTTAGCAATATTACCAGCCTAAACCATGCCCCATCTGCTGAGGAGACTAAGCCGTTTGAGACCGACGAGTCTGCTGCCACACCATCATCACATCTTGCATACTGGGTTACTGCTAGGATATCGATCCGAGATGAGCCACCTACACCATTTTGGTCTGATACAGAGGTTGCCAGACTCCTTGCTATACCTACTCCACCACCATCACCACTTTCCTCATGGTCATCACCATTGCCTCAGATTCCTTCTCCACCCCTACCCCTGATACTATCACCACTACCAGTCTCACCAGCCTTACATGTATCCTCGCCACCACCTACTAGTCTTATTCGTTCGTTGGGTTATCGAGCTGCGATGATTCGGCTGAGAGCTGAGGCCCCATCTACTTCCTATTCACCACCGCCACATATCATACTCTCCCACACCAGAGCAGATACACCACCGTCAGGTACCCCACCATCGGGGACACCACCACTTTTACCCATACCGCTACCTACTTCATCACCACCTTTGCATCTACTCTCTACTGACCGTAGAGCAGACAGACCCGAGGTTACCTTACCGCCTCGGAAGAGGTTAGGTATCGCTCTTGGTCCGAGATATAAGGTAGGAGAGAGCTCGTCTGCCCCCACTGCTAGACCTCCTGGAGGTATTAGGGCGGACTATGGTTTTGTTGCTACCATGGACAGGGAGATTATGCGGGATCTAGAGAGAGATGTCGGTTATGGGATCACCGACACTTGGGATGAGATGCTGGTAGACATGCCAGGGGCACCAGCGACTGATGACACAGAGTTGGGTCGACGGATGACAGAGTTTACCACTAGGGTTAGGCAAGACATAGACGAGATCTATGTGAGACTGGATGATGAGCAGACTGAGTGACAACTAATGGCTGGTCGGCTCAACATGCTGTATAGGGATAGTACAGCACACGCTCATACGCTAGACTCATGGAGGCAGAGGCCAGGATTCTCGAGAGCTAGGGATGAGTCCATGGATGCTAAGTGACTTGCGCGACAGAGGTTATTCATACGTACTCAGGAGGTAGCACGAACAGGCGTGATATAGAGTTACCGCAGCCGGACCGAATGAACATGCAGCGATTATAATAGATTCTGGCAGCGACCGCATGACCAGCACAGTTCCTTGATGTACTAAAAGTTTGCTGAAAGACTTCAGACCCATATAGACAAGTTCATAGACAGCAAGGACCCGCAAAAGGTCCTGCACATCCAAAGCACCAGAGGGAGTGATGGAAGCATTCATAGATCATGTTATGGCTAGTTATTTTGTATAGCATACTAAGTATTACGAGTAACTCCTGGCTAGTATGGCTTTAGGTTGTATATTTTATCTTGTAACCTAATCGTTGTGATCATTTTGTATCTGAAACAAATCATGTATGTCTTCCAGATGTTATATTATGGAATGGGTGAGTTAATATGTCCAGTCCTGTAATCGAATTTATTATGAATGAATGTCGATTTAGTTACACCATTGTTAATTTCAATTTAGTTGTGCATTTCACTGTGTGGTGTGATCTCACTTTATTTATTATGTATATGTTATGTCATGGTTATGATTTTATGAAATCTAACGGGTATTATATTTTCTTGTGATTGAAGAAAATGGCACCAAAAAGAACCACAAGGTCAAACACAGCCCCAGAAACAACCAACACCACATCTGTCACTAATGCCCAGCTTCAGGCAATGATTGACCAAGGCGTTACTGCCGCTTTGGCAGCACGTGATGCTAACAGAAGTACGAATGGCGATGACAGCCATAATTCGGGAACGGGTGTTAGAAGGACAGAACGAACTGCCCGTGAATGTACTTACACTGACTTTCTCAAATGTCAACCATTAAACTTCAAAGGTACGGAAGGAGTTGCCGATCTATCTCAATGGTTTGAAAGAATGGAGTATGTTTTCCACATCAGTAATTGTACAGTTGAGAATCAAGTCAAGTTTCATACCTTGCTCACTCCATTCAGTTGCTTAACATGGTGGAACACCCATTCAAGACATCGGTCATGATGCCGCTTACGGTATAGCCTTGGAAAACACTCATGAAAATGATGATTGACAAATACTGTCCTCGAAATGAAATCAAGAAACTAGAAATGGAGATTTGGAATCTGAAGGTGAAGGGTACTGACTTGACAAAGTTATACCCAACGCTTTCGGGAATTGGCTTTGTTGTGCCGGGAGGATGTTTTCCCAAAGAATCTGATAAAATAGAAAAATAATGTCGGTGACTCCCGACTTGATTCATGGAGTGTAGTGGCTCTAAACAAAAGACAATGCACAGATCATTGATATCGCAACCGAGCTAATGGATCAGAAATTCCATACTTTTTCTTAATCCGAGACAAAGAGTAAAAGGAAGTTTAAAGACACCTCAAGGAACAATCAGAACCAACAACAACAACAACATAACAAGAGGCAGAACACTGGCCTGGGCCCTACACATAGGATCTGTGGAAAGAAGCCCATACAGGTGGAACTAAACCCATTTTGCGCTAAATGCAACTATCACCCACGATGGTCCATTGCTTCTAATGTCCCAGTGGTGCAACAAAGTTGGCCATTTGCCCACGGTAAATTGCAATAATGCAACAACCAGAAGGGCACTGGGTCGGTACAGAAACCCACTGCTATGAGTGTAGAGTTTTCAGGGACATTTTAAGAGGGAATGACCAAAGCAAAAGAAACAACAAACAACTGTGGTAACCTAGTTGGAGGTAGCAAAGCTCAGCCAAGTGTATGCTTAGGCATGCGGGGACAACCCAGACTCCAACGACGAGACGGTACTTCCTTCTAAACAAACCGCAATGCTTCCTTATCATATTCGATACTGTGCCATAGGATTTTTTAAATCTACTGCATTTAGCTACTAAATTGATATCACACCGACCGCATTAGATCACTATTATGATGTTAAACTAGCCGACGGGAGAATAATTAGGTTGAACACTATCCTTAGGGGTTGTACATTAAACATCCTGAACCACCCATTCAACATAGACTTAATGCCCGTAAAACTGGTAAGTAGACGCTATAATTGGTATGGATTGGTTGGTAAAGTACCAAGCAATCATTGTGTGTGCCGAGAAGATCGTTCGTATCCCCTGGGGAAATGAAACTCTAATCGTTCACGGTGACGGAAGCAACCGGGGAAACGAGGCTCGTCTGCACATTATCTCGTACACCAAAACACAAGAATACATGCTAAAAGGATGTCCAGTCTTTTTGGCAAACGTTACTACAAAGGAGACGGAAGACAAGTCGGAGAAGAAGCGACTTGAGGACGTACCGATAGTTCGAGATTTTCCTGATGTATTCCCTGAGGACTTGCCGGGTCTTCCTCCGACTCGACAAGTGGAATTTCAAATCGATCTGATACCTGGTGCTGCACCTGTAGCACGGGCACCTTATCGATTGGCGCCTTCTGAAATGAAAGAGTTGTCGGAGCAACTGAAAGAACTATCTGACAAGGGCTTTATAAGACCCAGTTCCTCACCTTGGGGAGCTCCGGTCTTGTTTGTCAAAAAGAAGGATGGATCGTTTTGAATGTGCATCGACTATCGGGAACTGAACAAGCTGACAGTGAAGAATCGTTATCCACTCCTAAGGATCGACGATTTGTTTGATCAACTACAAGGATCCAATGTTTATTCTAAGATAGACCTGCGATCAGGTTATCACCAGCTTCGAGTACGGGAAGAGGATATTCCAAAAACGGCATTCCGAACTCGGTATGGTCATTACGAGTTCCAAGTTATGCCATTTGGCTTGACGAACGCACCAGCGGTATTTATGGACCTCATGAACCGCGTGTGCAAGCCATTTTTGGATAAATTTGTGATTGTCTTTATTGACGATATCCTTATCTACTCCAAGAACAAGAAGGAACATGAAGAACACCTTAAGGCAGTTCTGGAATTGCTTAAGAAAGAGAAGTTGTATGCTAAGTTCTCTAAATGTGAATTTTAGATTCCTAAGGTAGAATTTCTTGGCCACGTGATTGATAATCAAGGCATTCACGTGGACCCCGCCAAAATCGAATCCATAAAGGACTGGGAATCCCCTAAGATGCCAACGGAGATTCGCCAATTCTTAGGTCTCGCTGGGTATTACCGAAGATTTATCGAATGATTTTTGAAGATTGCCAAGTCAATGACCAAGCTTAGTCAGAAAGGAGTTAAGTTCGATTGGGGAGACAAGCATGAAGCCTGATCCGTAGAATCAAACACACGTAAAAATATAATATATAGTACTATGGAAAGTTACCAATTTACCCTTGAGGACAAAGGTAAAAAGGAAATTCTACAATATATATATAATATTATACGTATATTAACCGGTAAGTGATTACCGGGTCGTATCCCAAAGAAATGTGAATTGATACCCTCGATTTAGCTTGGACAATGTTATGAATGATTTTCAACTTTTTGATTGATTTTCTAAGACTAAAAACAATTAAATGCAAGTAAATTAACTAAACACGCGGACGAAAAACGGAAATGACAAAATAAACCCTAATTAGTGCCTTAACCTAGAATTTGAATTAATAATCTAATTTTATGAGTAAAAATAAAGGGATTTGCAAAATTTGAAAATTTAACGATAAATTTTGAAAGAAATCACAAAAACGAATAACGGGAATCGAAAACCGAGCCCTAAAAGCTAAAATGCTCAAAAATAAACCAACGAGAGTAAAACTAATTTTCCTATGTTCTAAATGATAAAAGAAAATTTTCTAAAAAAGATTTCTATTTTTTTGATTATTTTTCTATTTTTTATGATTTTTTAAAGTTTTTAATAAAAATAATTGATTAAAAATACTAAATGAACTCTAAAAATTCTAGAAAAATGACAGAAAATAGCTTACACTACTTAAATCCTAGGAAAAATAAACCCGAGATCACAGCTTATTAAATAAGCTGTGAAATAAGCTTTAACAGCTTATTAGCTTATTGGGGAAAAACTAGTATAAAGATTTAATAGTGTGAGAGTCTAACGGAAAAGACCCAAGGGCACAGCGGTAAGGAGTGTGGTGTGTTATAAAAGGTTGAGGTGTTGAGGTCGGGGGTTCGAGTCTTGCTCACCCCCGACTTCCACTTCCCTTTTTTTGGTTTTTATAAAAAACTTAAAGAAGAAAAGTTGTTAAGCACCTAAAGATAAGCAATTTTAATAAAAGCACTATAAGCTGAAACTCAAAAATAAGCTCTCAAAAAGCTTTTGAAAAAGCTGTTTCAGGAAGTAAACTTATAAAACCAAAAAGCTAGGTTTCACTTAATAGCTTGCACACAACTCATTTTAAGCTCATTTTTAAAAACAAAAGCTGTTCTAAAAAGCTAATGATGTGTATGAGCTAAATTTGATAAGCTAATTGTCCTAATAACACTGAAAGACTACTAAATCTATAAATCAAAACTGCTAACTCAGGAAAAGTATTAAAAGGCTCAAAATCAAATTAAGCTAAAATTTCTCATTAAATAATGTTGAAGAAGTGGGAGTGTTGAGGAGGAGGATATTTAATGTGGTAGTGTTGGTGTTCTACTATTGAACTGTAATCTATTGAAATCTTAACAAACACTTATAAGCAATGAATCCAATTCAAAAAAATCCAAAACTTATAAGCTAGAAATCTAAATTTAGAAGCTAGGATCTACTTGCTACTATTTTTGGCTTTTTGAGATTTTTATGAACTTTAAGAGCTAATTTACCCTAAATTATAAGCTAGAAATTTGAATTCAAGTTTTAATCTATATTAAGCTATATGTTAACTATAACCCTACTGATTTTTAAACTCTAAATCCTAAAAACTCTATCTTAAAATGAAGCTAAAAAGACAGCAGTAGTAACTGCTGTTACTACTGCTGATGCAAATGACCAAATGGGTAAACCCAACTTGCAGGTGTCCTTAAGGGACAACCCTGCACTACACACTCTTATTGAGTGTATCTAAACTCAACATAAACAAGATCCAAGCTCAATGAGGCTTGGATCAAATTTTTAACAAGCAAAGGAAAGGGAAAAATTCCCCTGGTGCAGGAACAAAGAGTTAAGCCTCAAAATTATATTAAGCTTAAACTAATCCTACAAACCTGCTCAAAACCTAATCAAATTTGAAAATCAAACTAACCAAAATAAATTGCACAATTCAGTTTGACTTTAAGAAGTCAAACTGCATTAATCCAAACACCCCTTTAACTATACTTATAACCATTTAAGCTTATGAAATGAAAATCTATTGAACCAATCTTAGATACCAGATAATAACTATCTTATAATAAGACTAATAAGCATAAACCTATAAGCTAATAAGCCAGAAATCAACAAACTGCACTAATCTACTTATTTTTGGTTTTTTAATGACAGTTTATAAGAGATAAGTAAAAACTAAGATTAAGACTATGAAACTAAGAACTAACAGCATTAAACTAACATATTAAGCATATATAAGCTGAAACTAACAAGAATAAGCAAATAATAAGCAAATTAAGCAGTTATTAAACTAAGAAATTAAGACATAAAGCTAAATAAGAAACTTACTTAAGCCTTAGCTAAACAAAGGCATTAATAAGCTCAAGTGAGCAATCTACAAGCTCTGGCTTATCCTAGATAAGCCAGTATAAGTCCTTGGAAGCTCTTCCATAGCTAGCTTCCCTTCCATAAGTCCACAGTCAATAAGCAAGGGTTTTTAAGCTGAATTTAGAGTTTGAGTTGATTAAGGCTTAATTAAGCTCAATCACAAGCTTATAGACTTGTGAGAGCTAGAATGAGCTTATATGAGCTTATGTAACAGTAGCTTATCATTTGAAGAAGATTAAGAACTTATGAGTAAAAACAAGAGCTTATGACAGATTATTTTAAAGTAAAAACTCAATTTCATTAATTAAAAACTTGATTACATTAAAAGGAGATTACAAGAGATTTAAATGAAAATTACATTAAGCTAAATTTACTAAGCTTAAATCTACTAACTATTTAAAAGCTAAAAACTAGGTAAGGAAGATTATTTCGTGTATGTGAGAATGGAGGGCTATTTATAGCCCTATGCTGAAACTTCTAGGCTCCTTGGTTGTTAAACGCTCCTCTCATCATTAGCCCTTGATTCCTCTAATCATTAGATACTCACTTTCTACCGTTGGATCACTTATGAGCTCACACGGATTGCCAGCTTGGCAATCCGTGATTGAGACAGCTTGTGCTTCTTTTGAGAGTAGAATGAGTGCAAAATACCCCTTTCCTTGTGCTTTCTTCAATCCAACGTGGCATTCCTTCTTGGGTATTGGCCAATGAGAGGCTTAAGTGACGTTTTAACCCTGCCATGGTGTACTTTAACACATGAATTGTCCTTTTTGTCCTTTAATTGGGATTTGCCCCATGATTAGACTGAGAGGGTAAATGGAGGAGACAGGTGAACAGTGGTAAAACCACTTTTCCCGCTTTTTCTTTTATAAAAGTTGGGGGTTTGACTTTTGTTGACCCGGGATGTATATTTGACTTGGGTTTGGGCCGGGTTATAAGGGATTTGGGCCAGGTTATAGTTTTGGATTTGTTATAAAAAGATAACAATTGTTAACTTTTATAAATAAAAGTTAACGACCGTTAGGACTTTTAAGGATTATTTTTTTGTGAATTGGTTTATAAATGAGGGACAGATTTTGAAACTTTGGAATTTTATCCTTTAGTGACCTTGACTTTTGTTGACCAAGTTTGACTTTGATAGCTTCCTCTCGGCTTTTTGCGTGCTCTTCCGTTCTTGTGTTCGTGTTTGCCCGGTTTTAACCATTTTATTATGGTTTTTGCTTTATCCGTACCTACACATTCAAAACACAAAAACAAGCATATCTTTGCCATTTTTATTATGTTTTTGGTCTTAATTGGGTTTATTTTGATATAAAATGGATATGTGTTTTCACACATATCAAGAGGCTTGCCTCTTTCCTTTTCCGTGTTTTGTGTTTTGTGTTGTAATGTCCAGGATATACCGGATTTTTGAAGTCTCTCGTGCTCGCGGTTTTGTCATTCGTTCACTAGAGCTTCAAATCCTCAGCTTCATTTTGGGAATCCGATATCTAAATCTTATCGACTAACGTTTATCTTTAAGCATACTTAATAAACGGCTTAGGATTTACGTAGAGACCCTTCTAAAAACATTGAGGATAATGTTTAATTCTAGTATGGGGGGATCTTTGACTCGATCGAGCGTGTTGAGCTCTAGCTTATTCCTTAACTTTTAGACTACGCGTTCGCGGTCTTCGCGAAGAACGAAAAATGATAAAGTTAAATATGAGTTAGATGCTAAACAAGGATTATTTGGAAATCTTAAGAGCTCATGTATGTAATTTGTGGCTTTTTCTCCCATAAGCTTCTAACCGGACTAATAATACGTGCTATTTTTGAAAATTAAACTTAAATCAACAATTTTTGAAGTATAGTCGATATCAATAATTTTAGTTCAAATTTATACTTAAATTTTCTAAAGCAAAATTTTCTCTATATCATGGTAATTATATGTTAAAAATGGAAAAATGAAAAAAATATGAGTAATAATTATAAACTGTGGGTTGATAAAAGTTTGTTACATCTTGCCGGCTCACAACCGATGTTACAGCCTTCTAAAGAAAGCCCATAGTAAGAATAATAATCCGAGACTGATAAAAGTTTGATGCATCTTCTCGGCTCACAACCGATGTTGCAGCCTTCAAAAAGGTTGAGGATTTCCTTAAGAATGAATAATTATATTAAGTGTAGTAAATGTGAGTTAATAAATATAGGGAAAATCTTTTTTTCTTAAATTTAAATATGCTTTTGAACTAAGACTATTTTATTTTAAGTTTTTCTAAATAAGCTATGTATATACAGGAAGCCTAAGAGTCGTTGAAACCGAAGGTCCGTGAGTCCCGATACTAGTCTCTGTAGGGTGTCAAAAGCCTGGTCACTTAGCCGCAAGGTTGGGATGTGCCAAGTCGAAAGTCGCTACATGGGATAATATCGCCTTCAAACTTATTATTCCCGGGTGGAACGTGAAGCATAGATTTTTGCAAAACATTAATCCATGGTTGAAATTCGAAATGGCACATTTACCTAATATATAATAATTGTCGGGAGTGAAAAGTTCACAAGTTGCAAATATGAGTAGTGTTAGCATCTTAACTTATATTTAACGGTGATTTCGTTATAAGCTTGGTTTGGAATAAGTGAAAAGTCGGGAACGATGAATTTATCTTTTTTGGGGCATTTTAGGATTGAAATGCATCTTGTTCTATGATCCCTAAAAGTTATAAAAATAACGAAAGTCAAACGTTCTGGTTAGTTGTTTAATATGAAAAGTACAAAAAAATGAGAAAAAAGAAAAGAACAAAAATATGTGTAGGAATAAGTGAATATTTAAAAATGGTAAAAACGGGGATTTTCGAAGCTATTGATTCTTTCATTCCCCTTAACGAACACTTAGCTACTTTTCGAGGTTATTAGTCGAGGGGGATCAAGATTCTTAGTTTTCTAAGTGCTTACTTATAGCATTGCGTGAGGACACGCAATAGTTTAGTATGGGGGATTTTGGTATGTGCTTAATTACACATACCCTTTTCCATTAAAACCAGACTTAAATGACAAAAAACGTACCAAAAATACATTGTATTCGTATGTTTTTATTTATATTGTGCAGGAAACGGATATCCGACAAAAGGATAAAAAATCAAGCAAAAACGAACAAAACCGAGCACGAAATGGAAAAACGTGGAAAAGTCAAAGTCAAAGTCAACCCCAAAAGTCAACGGTCAAAGACGAAGCCAAAACTAAAGAAATGTTAAATGGGCCCACCCGAACCCATTTAATGGGCGGGTCAACCCATTTAAACATATTGAAGACCAAATGGGCCCAAGTCTCTTTCTTTTATAAACCGGCCCAAATAAACACACTTGGCCCAAATCATATCACACTTAACTAACGTTAGTCCTATAACCCTTATACCCCAATTGTCGTTAGTCCTCCAAGGACTAACTGTGCAATAAAACCATACAAAATGGAGGACTAAACCTGCCAACCCACAAAAACCTTTAACACCACAAGGACTTAACTTGAAAACAAATCATACTTGTTGAGGGGCCACTTTTGCCAAACCACCAAAGTTATACCATGTATAACTTAAAACCAAATTTCCCGTCATCCCCCCTGTCCCTTTCCCCCACCTCGTTCACTGTTCACCTACAACAAAACTGTCACTCTCACCTCACAATGGGACAAAGACACTTTGGAAATCTTGCAAACCCTTATTGGACAAAGAAATCAATGGTCACGATTAGAAGACTTGGGGACAAAGATTAATTGAAGGCTGAGATTACTCTTTGGATTCCATTCACACAACAAACACATATGCTTGAAGCCCCTCACAGAGAAAGCACACAAAGAAGAGCTCAAGACTAGGTTTTTAGTATAAATAGGCTAGACTAGTTCATAGTTTACCTTTGTCGAATTTTAGTGTTAAGTCCATTAGTTTGTATTAACCTAAATTTGTACCATTTTAATTCTGTCATTTTAATACATTGTCATTTAATTTTCTGTCTTTTAAATACTTGCAATTTATTTTAATGCAAATTTAAGTGTTTTCTTTAAATTATTGTCATTTAAGTTACTTGTCATTTATATACTGTTTTTAAGCTTATTGTGTAAGCCTTTGCATCATCAAAAGCTTATATAAACATTTCTTTACTTTTCTGTCAAAAAAAATTCAAAAAATAAAAAAAAATCATAAAGAGAAAGCAAGGAGCAAGGTGTATTAAGGAAGGCCTTGGGTTAGTGCTTCATGGGAAGCTTTAGGAAAGTTTTATAAGCTTTTGAGAGCTTATTTCATATGTTATGTGCTTTGGATCATGGGTAACGTTCCTACCCAGTGTTATGGCTTTGGATCGTGGGTAATGTTCCTACCAAATGTTATGGACTTTGTTTTTGGGTGATGATTCTACCTATGACTTTGAGATTGTTGGCTTCGGGTGATGATTCTACCCATGAATGTGAGGCTTTGTGACTTGGATCGTGGAACACGTTCCGTCCTAGATTTGGTTGTTTTGGTCGAATACATGTTAGCCTGTATAATAGTTAGCTTAACTGTCCTGCCATGTTTTGTTTTTTTATATAATCACATTAATTTATTTAAAGCTTGAATTATGTGTCTTAAACCTATGACTCTCACCAACCATTGCGTTGACGTTTTTAAGCATCATTTTCAGGTGAGCTTGTTGAGGGTTTTGAAGTTAAAAGTGCCTAGAGAGACCTTAGGATTGCATATGGAGTCTATCTTCTAATTTTTGTTTTGTACTTGTTTATTGGATCTTTTTAAATGCTGTTTGATTTCTTAGGTTGGCGAGTCATGTTATGTCTTTGTGTTAATGAGACCCTTTTTCATTAATGTAAGATTTCTTTGTATTCAATATTGTTATGACACATCGTGTCTTTTATACTTAGTTATGCATGTAGTGATTCTCTATTGTTGACACCATTGTGTTGTGATGATATCCATGATGTTACGCCTCGTGTTTCTGCCTTGGCGGGGTGTGACAGATTGGTATCAGAGCCTTTGGTTATAGAGAAGTATGTGGTTTGGCCTAGACTATAACCTAAGAGACCCTCATATAGTTGAATTTTAGGGCTTAAGTGTATATGTATGTATTTACTATATTTTCTCGCTACTTCAAAAGCTTTAATCTTTCCTATTTTTCATTACTGCTATATAAAATTATATATATGTATTTTCATTATGGGGATCTGATAGTATATACCCTTCTTTGTGTTATTTTAGTCATGTCTCCTCCAGCTCGTGCGTCTCGTGCTAAGTTTCATTGGGGAATCACCTTCACAACTGGACTCAAGCGTTTTACTGATCCAGTGACGAAGCTTAGGATAAAGCATACGAACTATAGAGTCTGAATACCGAGAGGTCTGTATCCGTGCCGAATTGAAGCGAAGTTGACTAAGAAACAAGTAGGAGGAAAATGGATCCTAGTGAGGGAGATGACGATGATTTCAAAAGATGGAGAAATCTCTAAGTTTCCAGGGTACTACTCATCTGAAGAAGAAGAACCAACTGAACAACCTAGATCTATAAATAAGTATGGATTTGTTGATCACCCAGAACTTCAAAGGAATGAATTTGCTCCGCACCGACTGCCCCAACGAGAAGGCAACATGAATGGTTGGTTGACTTAGGATGAGGATGAGCCTCTAGGGTATGAAGCACCAGATAAGGAGGTAGACTCGGATCTTGAGTCCACCGCAAGTAGTAAGCCTAAGTTGAAGAAGACAGCTAAAGCTATTCTTGACCGCACGTTCCACAACTGTCTGTATTGTTCTAAGTGATTGATATGTTTTAGTTTTTTTTTCTTTTTCCTTTCGACGTTTGGAGCCATGTTAGGAATGCTATTTTCAAACTCTTGGATTTTGAGTATTTTAATAGAGTTTTCTGCAAATATGCTCCCTGTGGTTTCCCTAAATTGCAGGTTTGCTCCCTAACTTTGAGAAAGTGCAGGCGGCCTCCCTGAAACATAGTCCCGTCAATAGGAGGAGTACAAACCTAAAAGGGAGGCATCCTCACATTATGGTGGCACAACATAATTATAATAAATGCGCCACTAACACAGGTGGGACTTGCAAGTATGAGTTCATGGATTAATGTTGAATGCTTTGTAAGTATGAATTGGTTAGAATGAGTAATAATGAGAATCATACGATCCTTATTATATCATCCTAATGTATATAAAATTTATCGATCATGTAGAAAAGGATACCAAACCTACAAATCGTTCTAGACAACAAACGAACAACAACAACAACGAGGAGAAACCCTACATTAAACTGCTATCATCAGCGGCAATAAATTGCAAACCATTCTTACCCAGATTGTCACCCAAGTGACTAACAACGTGAACAATGCTAATGGTGGAAATGGTGGGAATGGTGGGAACAACGGCTGTACCTATAAAGGATTCATGACATGCAATCCTAAGGAGTATGATGGAAAGGGAGTTGCGATAGCACTTACCCGATGGATCGATACTTATCAATAGAGGCATAAGAATAACCATTTATCATATGCACTTGCAAGTTGCGCCAAACCATTAGATCTATAAATTAACTAATGAAAACCAAAACATACTAAATGAACATAACGCTGCTGAAAAACCTAGTCTAGAGTATTATGTTTTGAATGATTAGATCTACAGATGTGTATATGTTTTGAATGTTTTGAATGAATATTATTTTTCTTCACCTTTTGTATTCCAAATTTTTTTTAAATTTTGTCCTGACACAAAAGATTTTCTCTTCAAATTTTTTCTTTAACTTTTGTTTTCAAAATTGTTACATGAGACGTAGATCACGAACAAATGATGTTAGATAGATCACGAACAAACCACAAAACACAAATTAAAATCACGAAACCAACGATTTAAACACATAAAGTTTAAACCGTTTTTAAAAATTTTTGTTCCAAACATGTTTATAAAGCATAAAGTCACAAAATTTATAATAAAAATGTCATTTTTAAGCAATGTTTGTGTCTTTTTGTCGTGAAAAAAATGTAAACATGATTTAGAAACAAAAAATTAAGAGCCAAAATAAACTTTAAAAAAAGACATGAAATAAGCTAAAGTAGCTAATTTTGACTACAACACATACAAATACATCTTCAACCTTGCGTTTGATGAAGCATATTGGTTTTATCACAAATAGCCTAAGAAGTGAATGGTGACCATCCAACCATAAATTTTAAATTTCTTAAGAAAGCTTTTCCAATGTTATTGAGGGTATGTATGTATTAAGATTGACTTTAACAATTTCCGAAACTATATACTCATGTAGAAATGAAAAAATCCATCATCAACAGAAAAACAATATATCGCGGCGCAAACCTCACATTAAAATACCCAGCAAATCTGACACATATATACTTGCTTTGCCAACAGTTATAATACTTCTATTACAACCACCTAACTTAACGATCTACTCCTATACACCTCTTACTACATCCAATTCAAAGTAGTTTCAAAACCTTCTTTTACTAAAACACCTATAACAAGTTGTTTTCTTTCAATTTTATGATGTATCTATAGTAGTCCGTTAGATATTAATGTTTTGGTTTTCCTGTGTAGGACAACAATGCAGATTATCTCCAAGTACCGAGATAGCTAATTCACTTTGCTATCTCTAATGTCCCTTTTTATATTTTCTTGCACGTATTTTAATTAACTATTAATTGCTCATAATCGAATAAACAATTCATATGTCTTGGCTCTTCATAGTGTCTTTTTTCCCTCTCAATGTGCAATTATATGTCGCTGACAATCAAAGTCAAGATGCATGGAAGGTAGAAAGATTTTATTATATGATAGGAAGGGAAAATAAAGAAATTTAACGACCAGTGTTGTGTATATATATTTTACGATAATCGTAATTGATTAACCGTTATTTTATTTATTCCTTGGATACTCACAAGGCAACCCCCGTATAATATTGCAAAGAATCGATCTACAACATACCTTATAATATAAATGTTACATATGTCTCATCTTCTTTATTTAAATTTTCAGGTCCTTTGTTTGAGCAGAATCCTGCCTTTGCATCAACTACACTATCACGTTCTTTAGGATGCTCCTTTCCGTAGGCACATGAAAACAGTAGACGTGTAAGGACAGATCCAACATGTGATTTTACCACTTATTTCTTACTCACCTGGGTCGTTGAGCTACACTTACATCTATTCGTCATGATTTGCTTACACCTGTTATTATTTACTTGATCATGTTCTACTTTACACGTGTTATTATTTACTTGAGCGTGTTCTACCTTTTTGCATCTGGATAGGGCCTTCGTTGGAATACAATACCTGGGAGACTGTGACTTGGTATGCCATTATTAGGGTAATCTTTTTTGGTACGAGGAGAGAGTAAAAGCGCTACCTAAAGGAGCAGCTCCACAGTATCATCGCTTCTATTCAGGAGTTCGGGTGGCTTTACCTGTTCAACAAGAGTATCCAGAATATAGCTTATAATATTAGGGCTACGTCTAGCCTTAAGGTTCCAATTACTATAGCTATGATAGGTGAAGGTGGATCAAACGCGGCTCTTGTCTTTGGTTTAGTACGCTGGTTTAGTACTATATACTCACGTAGAAATGAAAAAATCCATCATCAACGGAAAAACAATGTATCGCGGTGCAAACCTCACAATAAAATACCCAGCAAATCTGACACATATATACTTGCTTTGTAACAGTTTATATACTTTCTTTACTACATACTAATTAACTCCTACACTCTAGTACATCAATTCAAGTAGTTCAAAACCTTCTTTACTAAAACACTATACATGTTGTTTTCTTCAATATGTATGATGTATCAATAGTCTTAGATGTTATGTTTTTGTTTCCTGTGTAGGGACATCAATGCAGATCTCTAATACCGGTGATAGCTAATACGTTCTCTATCTCTAAATGTCTTTTATTTTGTTCTTGCACGTATTTTAATAACTTTTATTTTCTCATATCGAATAAACATTCATATGTCGCTGTCTCTTCATAGGTCGGTTTTCTCTCATTGGCAATTTATATGTCGTTGTCTCAAGGGGCAAGAGCATGAAGGGTAGGAAGATTTTATGTTATGATAAAGATGGTAAATAAAGAAATTCAACAACTAGTGTTGTGTATATATATTTTACGATAATCATAATTGATTAATCGTTATTTTATTTATTCCTTGGATACTCACAAGGCAAGCCCGTATAATATTGCAAAAGAATCAATCTACAACATACCTTATAATATAAATGTTACATATGTCTCATCTTCTTTATTTAAAGTTTCAGGTCCTTTGTTTGTGTAGAATCCTGTCTTTGCATCAACTACACTATCACGTCCTTTAGGATGCTCATTTCCGTAGGCACATGAAAATAGTAGACGTGTAAGGACAGATCCAACATGTGATTTTACTGTTAGAAGACGTGTTTGTATGGCCCAAAGGCCTGACTTATATTTGTATCTTGTGCTCATGATTAGACCCAATGTGTAGTATATATATACATTGTATTGTACTCGTTATACTCATTCAATAAACACTGTTTACATGGTATCAGGCCATTATCTAAGTCGATCTAAACCCTAAAATACAAAACAAACCCTAATCCCTCCACAACGACTTAACAGTCGCCTTTACACCTTCATCACATCGATTTAACAATCGATTATCAATCCATAATGACAAACAACAAACACCCATCTCCACCCCCTACCCTCACCTTGGTTGAAAAACTTTATGTGGTTCATAACATCAACAGTCTTATTCCTGAGAAGCTGGATCTCGCTGAATCAAACTACTCCACATGGAGTTATTTTTTCAAAGGCCATTGTAGCAACTTCGGTGTCCTAATTCACATCGAAGAACCTGTCACCAAGGCCTCGACGTCGACTCCACCAACGAACGAATGGATCACGGCTGATTCCATCGTAAAATCTTAGATCTTTCTCACCCTCTCTTCGACCCTTCGAAAAAGGTTGATTAAAGCAAATCCTAAAATGGCTAAAGCCGCTTGGGATGCCATTGAAACCATTTTCCAAGACAACAAATGTACCTGCACCATCTCCTTAAAAGGAGAATTACGGGTCATTCAAATAGGAGACTAAACTGCTGATGAATACTTTTCAAATATCGAGGCTATCCTCACCCTTCTTACTGATTTAGGTTCGGATATGTCTGATGATGATGTAGTCACATACGCCATCAACGGCTTAAGTGACAAATATGGGAGTCTCGCTCAAATCATATCACACAAGGATCCTTTCCCTGACTTGGCTACTGTTCGATCGATGGTGGCAATGGAGGAGCTAAGGCTTCATTCTCGGTCTTCTGTACTCCCTACTGGCACTACTTCAAGTGCTCCTCAAGTTCTATTAGCTGAAGCATCAAGTCGTAATCAAACGGGATGGAACAATCGTGAATGGGACAACCGTACCACAACACGTGAGGTGTGTCGTAATTTTGGATGTGGCTTTAGTCGTTGGGGCGATGCTTGTCATTTCCTTCATGACTCCTCTCGTTCCTCATGTACTCCTCGTAACAGTAATAATTCTACAACTCATCGTACCACTCAGGGGACTTTACCTATGCATGCTGGATCTTAGTCTGGTGGGTTGAATGTATCACAACAATAGCAGCTTCTACAACTCTTACAAGCCCAACAAACCATGTTGGCCTAATTTGGTTTCAATGGCTTATCAGGCTAATCTCGGCCCACAGCTCCACCAGGCTTCTAGTCTAGTCAACAGCCGGCCCAACAAACCAATCAGCCCACTAATCACTCCACTTTGCAGCCCACTCCTTCCGCCCCTACTAACCCAACACCCACGACTAATCTTCCACCCACAAACAGTATACCACCCACTCCTCCCCCAGTTCCCTCACCCACTACCACTCAACCCAACCACAATCCCGCTTCGACTCACTCCATGGTCACTCGTTACCATGTTGGTACTAATCGTCCTATTCTAAAGTCGTACAACTATGCTTTTCAAGACCTGCATTGATGAATATAATGCTTTAATTAAAAATAATACTTGGATTCTTGTGCCACGACCATCGGACGCGAACATTGTTCGTTCCTTATGGCTTTTTCGGCATAAATATAATGCTGATGGCACTCTTAATCGTTACAAGGCTCGCCTTGTTCTGAATGGCAGCACTCAGCTTACAGGTATTGATGTTGATGAGACTTTTAGCTTGATTGTTAAATCGGCTACTATTCATACAGTACTTAGCTTTGCTCTTTCTCGACATTGGCCTGTTCATCAGCTTGATGTCAAGAATGCTTTTTTATATGGTTCATTATCCGAGACTGTTTACATGCAGTAGCCTCCTGGGTTTCGGGATTCACAACATCCTCATCATGTTTGTCTTTTACAATGATCTCTATATGGGCTTAAGGAAGCCCCTCGGGCATGGTTTCAGAGATTTGCAGCATATGCTGCTCAAGTTGGTTTTATTCATAGCAGATGTGACACATCACTTTTTATTTTATAGGCGGGGGTCCGATACAACTTACTTGCTTTTGTATGTTGATGACATTATATTGACTGCCTCTTCTACAACTTTTCTTTAGAGTATTATTGCCACTTTACATGCCGAGTTCTCTATGACTGATTTGGGTCCGCTGAATTATTTTTTGGGTATTTCTGTGACTCGTAATACTTCGGGGATGTTTCTCTCTCAACAGAAGTATGCTTCTGAGCTACTTGAGCGTGATGGCATGCTAACTTGTAATCCTTGTCGTACTCCAGTTGACATCTTACCTTATATCGCAGTCTTGCTGGGGCCCTTCAGTATTTGACTTTTACTCGGCCTGATATATCTTATGCTATGCAGCAGGTTTGTCTCTACATGCATGATCCTCGAGAGCCTCATTTCATGGTAACAAGAAGGTACATGAAGTACTCGGATATGACCTTCTCGTTATACGCTGGTTTAGTACTGTACCTTCTCGTTACCCAGATGAGTAAGAAATATGCGGTATTCACATTTGTAATACGCTGTAGGGATTTAGAGTGGAAAGGAAGCTATCCTAT
>BQNB010059395.1:21971-37349 GCA_026074375.1 Tanacetum coccineum
GGTTATCCTTCTTCACCATAAGCCCATAAGCTATTCATTCAACATAAGCTTAATCCCAAAAGATAAGCTTACACAAACAGCCTCTAAGTGTGTATTTGCTTATTGCATTATTAGATTTTGGCATGGTGCTTTTGGACTTGCTAACGGGTAAACAACCAATAGATCCATCATTTAGCGGGTCGATCGATATAGTAGAATGGGGTAGGAATTTGCTGGGCAAAATATAGTTAGAAGGTACATTTGATTTAGAAATAGAAAATAAACTTGAATGCACAAATTTATGCCCTTTATAACAAATATCCACATTCTCATGAAGTGTGTCTTATGTATTTGCATACACTATTGGTGATTTCCCGGTTCCCACCTATTTGACCCGTTCAAAAATTTGGCCTATTACAAATAGAAATGAAGCTGAAATAGTACAATTTAAAATATGAGCGTAAAATAAATTTTAAAGTTTGTGTTCATTATATATTTCTGTTCGTTCATATTTGCCCGCTTGAAACGACCAGATTGTAGCCTCATTTACTGCTTCTATCTATTGTAGGCGATGATGATGTTCCAACAGTTGTGAGTCCCTGATTGATGGGGACGTGTAAAGTTAGCATTCGTCTTGGCAAGGCAACACCATGAACCACGATAGGCATACAAATTTGGAAACACGAATCTGGACGATTCACATCAGCATTCGTGAAGTCAAGTCAGCATTCGTATTGGTAGTGATTGGTAAGCGACCCCGAGCTTTTTCTTTTGTCTAGGCACAAGATAATGAAGGCGAAAGAGAGCGAAAAAAGTGTGTGATGCTGAAGTTGCGAAAATAAGGTATCGTTTAGTTTATTAAACATTTTGTTTTAAGTGTGGTAAAATGGAAAGTTTGGATGGATATTTTGATTTTGGTCATATGAGTCAAAATGGGTAAATATTATATTCGGGTAGTTTGGGATCTGAGGTGGGTCAGAAGAGTTCAAAAATGACTAATGCTCGAGTTTCTTCGACTTCTGTTGCCACATACATTACCTTTTTATGAGCTAGGTTAAATATGTTGGTAACGACGTAATGGTTACTTACAATTGCTAAGATGGTTAAATGGTTACTTACAAGCTTTCATGTCAAAATTAAAAACCTAATTGTTACCCCTGATCCGTCCTCACGGGAGTATGCAGTTATGTATTCAGGACCTCGGTTATGTATGCAGTTTTCTGATAATTTTTTTTTGATTTTGGAGTTTAGGCTGAACCAACTTCAGTTCATTTATTTTGTTACTTCTTTGGAACAGGTTAACGACTGAGTGTGCTCATGTAAAACCTGAAGATGATTCAATGGTAACAAACACGAAGCCTATTTTTTTCCAATAGGAAAACAGGATGCATTGAGGTAAGTTTGCATCTTAAAATTTCTTTTTGTCTTTCTTTTAACAATTTCATCCATGTATTAAATTATTAATGTACTTTCCCCTGAATATATGAAATGGAAAGAAATTACATGCTTTTTAACAGTATCACATACTTAATACATTAGCTTATATAAACAAATGCAACGAGTTGCGCTTATTATTCTTGCAACGGCTTCTAAAACTATTAGTTATGACCGTAGTGTCTGGTATTGTTTTTCTTTCAGTTCTGTCCCGCATTATTTATTCATATCGTTGACTAAGTATATAAGTTACTTAATTATCGAATTGCATGTTTAGGTTGGCGACCAACGATAACTATAATTGCCAGGGGAAACCTGATGACATGATGTAAATTTTTTTTAAAGAATGCTTTTGACTTTACTATGTATTTGGATAATGACATGATGTAAATTCGAGATGCATCTAGCGATAGTTTTTTTGTTAGTAAACTTTTGGGGGAGTCTTTATAACCTACCGTTAATTATTTTGTCAACCAACAACTAATCAATCAGTAACCATAAAAATGTTAATGTGATAGGATGAAAACCACTTATTTGTTTTACTTAGATAACTTAATTTGGTTTATTTGTAAAGGGGAATGGTTTGGACCGATTGAAAATCACTTATTTGTTTTACTTAGATAACTTAATTATCGTTGCAATCGTAACTAACACATTATAGTATCATTCATTTGCAGGAACATTTAAGCTCAATATCCTGTGGCGTTAATTGGTGGATTCTGAGGCGGCTAAGTTTGAACGTGCTGGGAATATTACTTTTCATAAGGTATCGTGTTTATGGTTAATTGTAAACATCATTTATTTTCGGTATTTGAAATGCATATGTGATCCTTATTGCAATTTTGCAGGTGACGGATATTTGGCTTCCGGACATAGCGGCGAAGGGTGGGTACGATCTTGGTGAGTGAATATTGTCCCTATATTTAGTCATTCAATATCAATTGTTATATAGAAATAATTTCTTATTAAAAGGGTGTTTGTGGTAGCTTATTAGTAAAAAGGACATTTAGCAACATCCATGTTTGAAAGAAGTGAATTTTAGTGTGCGCGTTTCAGTTAGTGTTTTGATGTTTAATACATGATGTATAGATAACATTGGTTGCACTGTTAGTAAGCAAAACGAATCACCCTGGCAATTTTGTCCAATTACAAAGACTATCTTCTTTTCAGAATCACTACAGAATAGTCTATTTGTTTGAAAACTGTATCTCGAGTTTATGTTGTATTGTTCTTAGTTGATAGCTACTATTATTTTGGATTGGATTTCTACCGTGGCCAATGGGCATACGAAATGATGTTTATTTTGGCATATTCAGATAGGTTGAGATATGTGGGGTTACATTCATTTTTTTTCTTTCACAATAGATTAGGCTATAATATTTACCCGTTCTCAAGTAAATGGGTCTGAAAATAGAGTTGTGTCAAAATGATTAAGGTTAGTTATGGGGTGTTTTAAAGTATGAGATAAGGTAACTGCAGAAATAATGTATATTCGGATTAGGCTAATGCAACATGAACTATTCAGATTGCACTGTAGCATAAACTATTCATTGCGTGTTTAGGTAAATGACATAAATAACCCACTAGGTAAACTATTCAGCGCGTATTCATGGTAAATAACATTAGTAAATCGAATAAATGGGATTAGTAATCCACCAGCTTCAGGTAACATAAACAAGTGAAGACGTGGCTCAAGGATAGTGAGCCAATGGACAGAGTTGGTATACAAAGTGAGTTTGTATTGTACAGACCAACTTTCAATAGTTTTTGGAATCTTCCTCGGCCGAATTTTACGAGTTTATGTTTATAGTTTAAGTAAATTAATGTTACCCACAAGGTTCTGATATTTTTGCTCAAAATTTTCTCAGCACTCTGCTACGGAGGATGGTATATCCCGACTGTACCCCGCGCAGATAAGGGGACCCATAACACCGGAACAGGCAGCAGTGTCTTGGTTATGACACGACTTGCTGCTGCTGCCGCTAGCGCATCTTGTTGCCGCTACCGCTGACACAAATCGTTGCTGCTATTTCCGCATCTTTCTGCTAAGAATACTTCACAATATAGAATCCTTAATTTAGTTTGTGAGTTTGTGAATCCTGGATTTTTTGTTTTTCGTTTTTACACACTAGAATTTAGGGATTTTAAATTCAGAAATTTAAATGTTAAAAAGTTTGTTGCTTTCTTTTGTTTACGTTATATGCAGGTTTCATTCGGGATCCCTGTGCGGTGGGATTCAGGAACTGGGCAGCAGTATATTGGTATTCAAGGTAATTACGTGCTTTAATTTTTTTGGTTGTTTCCAACAATAATTGTCCAGGTGTTTGAATATGTGTAGACGATGTCAGGTTAAGACGTGAAATATAACAGCCAAAAAGAGAACAATCTAGGCAAGCCACCAATATAGAACCCAAACATCTGAATGAGACTAACTCATAGGGAGACCCAAATACCTTATGACTGACTCTAGGCCTTATACGAAGTTGATATAAAATTGTGAAGAGTGGCAGTTTAAAGATCATAAACTTGAAAATTAACATATTTTTATTAGACTCTAACGAGATAGGCGACCTGCACGAGAATGTACTTCAAAAAAAGATAATGATATAGCTTAAAGATTTTGGTATCATGGGTTCAAAAACGCAAAGACCTTCTGATCTTCAATTTATCTTTTACCAATGACCCGCTTTGTCATAAGAGCTTTAATGACACAATAATTATAGAATAATGAACTATGATAATATTAATCCATCGACAAATGTAGGTAACATTATACAAGGGGACAACTCTGATTAACAATGTTTGATCTAAGAAATTGTGGAGTAAAGTCGTCAGCAGCTAAAAAGGACAGGGATCCAAGCAAAGCCAAAAGGCCACCAATTAATTTCTTTATGTTCAAGTAAGAATCTAATTTTGTGTAAATATTTGAAAAATGGCTATTTTCGTATAGTAATAATTTTAGGAAGGTGTTCAAGAATGCACAGCATGATAACAATTTTTTTTTGTAATATTTAAATACAAATTTCAGGATTTGTATTGTTTTGTATCTATATTTGGTTACTTGATGGTTGATGCGTATGTTTTTATTTCTAATAGTTTACGAAAGAAAGTTAGCAGTACAGTACATGTACAAACAACGTAAACACAAACCAGAAACAATACTCGCCGCAGCGAAGTGCGGGTCCAAGACCTTGTAAGAGTATAAATACACAATACATGATATAAATGGCCGGCTACGCCTACACCCACTAACAAAAAAATGCATGAGCCTGTTGGATATTGGTAGTCGGATTACATTTATATATTACGAGTATGTGAGCCTATTGGGGGCATACACGGAGAATATATTTAATACTTCACGATATTAAACCGAAGGACTAAACATGACAAAACACGAACCGTATGAAGCCTAGAAGCATAGCCGGCCATATGAGGGGTTGATGAAGTGTTTGTGTCTACTTGGATTACAAGGAAAAGTATTATGATAAGGATATGACTAGTTTTCCTAAACTTATCACAATTAGGGGTACATTAGTATAAATATACTTCACCCTATGTCACATACATACGACAAGAAAAAAAAATCCCAAAATTATATTCGGTTTTCTTTTGTTCTTTTTCCTGCCGATCGCAATAACCAAACCTTTTCAAAGGGTGATTTGTTTTTTAAGTCTACATCAAGTATTAATAAACCTTTTAAGGTTTAGTTAATATTTTTTGTACTCTACTGCTAGACAACAAATATTTGCACACGTGGTGTTTGTTGATTTTGGTTCTGAGTAAAAGCCCCAACTTTGGTTTCGGGTTATTTAATTCAGTTCGTGATTTTCGGTTACAAGTCAAGAGGTTGTTTGGTAATCGGGTTATTATACAAGGGTTGTTCGTTCGTGAAGTTAAGCCTAGCAAGCTTAATATATTCGGTTGACGTGATTGTGTGAGCAACCGTAGAGGCGATTGTCTTAGTCGCTTAATTCGTTTTCTTGATCAAATTATCAAAGAGGTACGTGTTTCTTTTACTTCTTGTTTAAGTGTTAACCATATGCTATTACTAGGTCCTATCCGCTGCGTACTCGTGGCTAAACTAGTTACCTAGGTATTTAAATCCCAACAGTGGCATCACGAGCCACCTCGTTTTAGCTTTATGTGTTACACAATTTGTTTTAATATATGCCTAGTTTACATGCCTATAATTAAAACAAAGTCTATGATCTGCTGCGTTTGATATTTTATTTATGTTTTACTAGAAAAATATGACAACAATATTTAGATTCTTGCCATAAGATAAATAAAATAAGTAGATATTGATCCTGAAAACTATTAAAGGTTAATATAGGTTAAAAGGAAAATTAAGATTGTTAATTTAGCTTGAATGATCCCTTTTAATTAATTGCCTATTCCGGCTATAAGACCCACTCAATCACAATATGTGGTGAATGGGGCGATCTAGGCACTTTAGCAGAAAACCTAGTGAGGGTCTTATGGTTCTCCATTTGGGGAAGACTCGCGAGAGAACTCGGATTTTACATGTTTAAACCCAATCGTTTGATCGCGTGAGTGGGTTACACGTTGTCATCATCTTGGCTGTGGGTAGAATATAAATTCACCGAGGGATATAAAATCCCCTCCCATGTTTATCTGTTTCCTTTTCCCACAACTTTGCTTTCCACCATTGTTGGATTCTTTTAAGCTTTTCATCTGTATTTAGGTTATCTACGTTCCGCACATCTCGTTTTCCTCTTTTTTTTTATTAAGGGGTTTCTTTTAATTTTTTAGGTTTTGCATTTTTTTCCTTCGCTTCATCCTTCCCAATGGCTAACTTTGCTTACTAAATATTCTATTATGACCCAAGAAATGGTAGATAGCTTTTGTGATAGCTTTTATATTTTGGCTGAGGTTTATCCCACTGCTCCTAGGGTGTGATTGATAAAACCATTACCCAATTTCCTTAGTCGGAAAAAGTAGCACAAGTAGGAGGGTGTGATATAGTAGGGCTCTTTGAGATTTTGTTTGTGGCGAATTAGGATTCGTGTTTGTTTACAAAATTTTTTTTATGGCCTGTTCTCCAAATGCTTTTCCATCGTGCTTTTCTCAATTGGAAGCCTTTTGGCAGCGACTCAGGGTGTCTCATTTTGAGGTTCTACCTCGTGTACTTAACCTTTCACCCTCAGTGATCGTGTTCCGCGCTTTCTACACCCGTACGTATAGCGATGGGTTGTTTTCCTTTGCTAAACATTCTACTTCGGTTCTTTTGTTCTTGTTTTCCAAAACCCTTTAGATTCCATAAAAATTAGGCGTGCGCCATTTTTTCTGGGTTGACTCTTGCGTATTTCTCATTTCCGTCCCTTTATATACAGGAGGTGTCCTAGAAAAGGATTCGGCTCCCCATCTTACTGCTCATTAAGAGAATAACCCGTTTTTTTTTTTAAAACTTCCCTTGAAAGCCATAAGGCTCATTTCCGCCGGTACCCGGAGACAGAAGTGATTCTTTGCCTTGTGGGCTTGGGTTTGTAGCCCGTTATTATCCTTTTGATGGAAAATTCTTATCGACTTCTTTGAGCGTTCCTGACGGAGTCGGATGTGGTCGGTTGAGTTGGTTGTTGTGAGTGTGGTTGTTGGTGTTATATGTCTTGTGAGTGTTATTTCCTTTTAGTAGTAGGTACTTTCATATTATAAAACTGATTATTTGATGTTTATTTTGCGGAAGTTATGGGCTTGTTGGAATTTTATCAAAGATTGCTGGAAATACCTCGGTGTTGTCCGGGGGTGGTGTGAGGTTCTGAAAGGGAGAGATGATCTGGTGGATGTGATGTTTTGATGTTGCTATTGAGATTAGAGAGTACCGCCAAACATTGATTCATGCCTCTGGTGTATTCCTGCAGGCTGGTAGTAGTTCTGCTACTAGGCCGCGAGATCCCTACTTCGACTGAGGGAGGGCAGGAAATGGAAGGAAGAAGGAAGGAAGGAGGTTGCTTGAAGAGGGGGGCGCTTAGGGGCGCTTTGCCTTATCTAGAGTTAGCGGACCCGAATACCCGGAGAATGACGGGTACGGCTTATGGTTGAGACAGGAGTGTGAGGAAGAGGTTGGAAGAGAGAAAAAAGAGAGAAGAGGAGAGGTTATTACGGTGCAGGTCCAAGAAGGTTTTTAAAAGATAAGGTTTTGCAGAGAAAAGAAGAAGAGCGATGTTCTTCCTGCCTTAAAAAAGTTGCGAGGGCAGATCACCCTTGGCCCTTGTTTCCAGGCGGTGGGTGGTGGAGTTAAAACTCTTGCCGGTGTCTTGAATATATTAGGCTGGCAGGTTCTCATTTACGGGGACGGATGGAACAGTTTGGTTTTTCCACGCCATTAGCTCTTATCTCAGGTGAGTGAAGGTTTTTGGATTCTTCTGCCCGATAACGAAACCACCAGATATATGTTGACTACTATGGGGCGATTGGTGTTATATATACACCCCTTTTGTCAACTGAGTTTCCGATCCGAACCTTTCCTATAAACAATTATTTTATTTGTCTTTATCAAGCTTTTAGTGCTTTGTGTTATTATTCGGTTTAGAGGCTAGATACTGGTAGTACTATGCTTGCTCCATAACTCCATCAACGGCTGCTTTGCCCTTGCGACTACTTAAATTGGCAACGGAATGTTAAGCTAGATCTGGCCGGAGGGTGCCTGGTCCTTCCCATCCTGGGGAGTGGAGGGTTCTTGTATGACTCTTTTTAGGCGCCTACTACCTTGGGGACCCCTTCTTAAGGCGAAGCGCTGGTATGTCCCAAGGTGGAGCATATTTACTATGATTCACACACTACGAATGATGGTTTTTTTCTTGCCGCACCTTAGTGGACCGTGTTACTCCCCCTGCCTTCTTTTCTGCACTCCGTAGTATAGACTACGACCAAACTGACACGGGTGTTATCGTTAGGGGCAGCGCTGGGCAAAGTGGTTTGGGGCATAGCGGTGAGGGGTCATGCGCGAAGCATGAACTGGTGCTTATGGAAAAAAGCTCAGGCGGTTTTTAAATATGATGCTGTCGTGGTAGGTTTGTTGCGGTTGTAGGAGGAAAGGATTTTAGAGATCCTGAAGCTTGAAAGTCCAAGCTAGCGGAAGAGAAGGAGGCAGGGAAAAACGCGGAGGTTTATCCGCCTGCCCCTTCTGTGATCTCAAGTTTCATCATTGTCCGAGAGAGATAGAGAGGAGAAGCTTATGGAAGAATAGAGAAGAGTCTGCTTTTTTTAACCGCAGAGAGAGAGGTAACTGTCAGCGCTCCAAAATTATGTTATCAGAAATATCATTGATATGTCACACCCCCAGACGGGGGCCTGGACGGAATAGTGTTCCTGAGGGCTGTGACGTCATCATAATTCCTGAACACAAGGCACAATAGAGAACGACCACTAATGGACGTTTTGAAATCATAATCGTTGCATGGTTTAAAATAATTAAGTTTTACATATTTAAAGGAAATTAACATTTGCTGAGAAGCGTAAGGTTAAAATGGTAGCGGAAGCATAATTTGGTTTTCAAAAAGACATACGAGTATGATATTTTTATAATCTTGAAAAGAGTTTATCATATTGCAAAGTAGGACTCCACATCATTAGAACTTCAAGAAGTCCAAGCAAGCCCACCTAAAAAAACATGCTAATTAAACGGCTCAATCATAACAGTTAGTGATTTCAGAGGTTTAGTAAAACATTTATGAGGACCAAAAACGTTTAGTGAATACAGCTTCACTCAATGTATTACGAAAAACATTTAATAATCAGAACGTTCAACCAAAGTAGTGTGGACCACAAGTTTACAGTACGCACGTGACAGTTATAGGAGAGATATACTTCACTTACAAAGCACATTTGCGACTATTATAACGGATTTTTTTAAAAGATACAATATCGCGATTGGAAAAAGTGTATACTGTTGCGGCTAAGCTCATGACACTGAAGCTTATAATCAACAGGGGCATGTTAACACCTTGTCGGCCATAGTTTCCTGCCTTGACCGGGTTTTTTGTCCCAATCCCAAAACCAAAGACCACCATAATGTACACAATGACATGACATTATCCGTTTTTGGTTCTTCATTATGTGGAAAACCAAAGCGGATAGGGATAATTTAGTCCCATAGATCTATTTACTCACTAGCGCTCCCTCATCGGGTCCTCTCCGGGCGTCGGAGAAATTAACAGTTCATCATGGATAATTCAGGCAAGGTCAGTAGTAGGTTTAGTAGTATAGTGGTTTTTTGTTATAAGCAAACTTAGGCCAACAGTAATAGTTGTTAAATAGGGAGTGGTAATGATAATACGTTGTGTCCAATGAGAAAATAACCTTTTCTATTCATAAACAACTTTAAGTACTCTTAAACTTAATTCCATAAGTAGAAAGTCTCTGATGTCAGGTGATATCAATTCAAGTAACCAGGTTCTGTTGTAATTAGTGTTTGTAAACGAGTTTGTATTAAACGAGCATTGTTTTCACCCCTAAAAGTAGTAAAGTATATGTTAAAAACAAGTAAGGTAAAAACGTGGGACTATGAACTCACTTGATGTTGCTAAGAGCAACTAGAGAAATGCAAATAACAAGCCAAAACACACGGTGAGAACGGTACGGTCTTTGACCATGAAGTTTAAGAAGTTGCAGTTTAACTTACGGTTTATAATCCTATTAGCTTAGGATGAATGAATTTAGGGTTTTTACCGATAGATAAGTACCATCAACGCACTCGTTGATAAGGGAGATTTGGGATTCTAGGGTATTTCAGGTGGATGAGTTTGGTGGTTGGTTAAATAAAATAAATCGAAAATAAAATGCAAGGTATGTAATATATTCCATATATATTACATATGAGACAAAGAAACAATTATATAATCCATATGGTGAATTATATTATAAGGACAAATAACCAAAAGAATAAGTCGCAATATATAATACTTTACAACGTATTATCTTAAAGAATGTGATAAAAATAATTATACTAAATAATTCGACACATCTTAGGAAATCACCACTTAAATAAATAAAAGTTATTGTATAAAAGTGAACGTACGTTTTAAAGTTACGTATTAGGTAAACGAGGTTTCTAAAGTTTTTACAAAAGAAATGACTTTATTTTCTAGTCGGGAATTTATAAAATAATATTTATAAATTAATATTTCGTTAATTGAAATAGTTGTCTTGTTTGTATAGCTTTTGTTCATTTATCGGTTCATTGTATCATTAAAATTAAATAATCTTAAAACTATATATACTCTTGTGTTTTGTCATTTGATCGGGTTTCTAAAATGATATAATCTTTAATGAAATTTACTAAGTATAAAAAATTTTAGAAATTTTCAGCATGACCTATTCGTTTATACAATGTTTCCCTTGTTTTACACACTCACACTTTTTCCAACTTTAATCAATCATTATTGCAATATATCCGCGTGTTTCAATTATATAACTACGAATATCAATAATTAATAAAGTATAGCAAAAACAAACACCCCCTTTAGTGGGGCTGCTGTTCCAAAGCACCCTTAAGGTCGTTGTTGGCCAAGATGCCATAACCAAACACACCCTAATGGCTGATGAACCTATTTTTGAACCATGTTGTGACCCAAACAGCCCTATTTGGGCTTTGTTTTTTAAACCCTAAGTTCCTGTTCCTAACAGACCCTATTCTCTAGGCTATTATATTGAACACCCAAAACCAAACCCCTTTAGGTAGTTTAGTTAATCATGCAAATCCAACGCACTCTTAGGGCTTTTTTTGTTAAGGCCCAGAGGAACCAACAGAAAGAGAAAGAGAAGAACCAAACGCACACCTTAATGTTGGTAAATCCGCAAACCAATCGCCCCTTTTTGGGGCTGTTTCACGCGAAAAACAAAACCAATCCCCTTTAGGGACTTTGTGCTTATACATTGGATCCAAAGTATACCCTTTCGGGGATTTACGGAGGGTAGCAAACACCAAAACCAAACGCACCGTTATGGTAAAAAAAATAAAAAAACCAAACTTAATAACTACAACAAAACATAACCATCCAAACTCAAAATGAAAGAGGTGAAAGTGGTTGTGGCTGTTGTGGCGTTGGAGAGTGGTATTTGGCTTGGTCGGGGGGTTGGTGGGGGTGGTAGTGGTTGTTGTGTGTTTTGTGGTTGTGTGTTGTTTTGTGGCGGGGTGGCAGATGTGGTGGGGTGGTATTGCTTTGTTGGTGGTAGTGGATGTTCCTGTTGTGGCGAGTGTTGTTGGTGGGTTAGGATGGATGGAGAGGAGAAGATGATGGTGGAGGAGATGATGGTGGTTTGATGGTGGGAGTTTTGGGTGCGGTGGTGGTGGGGTTGGTGTGATTGATAATGTTGGTTGGGGGGTTGTGCTGCAACTGGGGATTGCGTGTTCGGTGTTGTGGCCGTCGGGTGTTTTAGGTGGCGTTAGTGTTGTTCAGTGGCTGTTGTGGTGTTTCGGTGGTGGTAGGTGAGATGGTGGATGACTAGCTCTGGGGTGGGGTTTGGCGTTTTTTTTAATTGTTTGTTGTGGGTTGGTGTGGTTCGTTGTGGCGTGGGGTGGTGATGGGGTTCGTTTGTGTGACAGCGGGTTGTGAGGTGTGGTGATGTGACGAGTGGCGTAGGTGTGCTGATGATCGTGATGGTGGAGGTTTTTTTTTTTTGTCGAGGGTGATGGAGGGGTGGCGACGTGGGGAGGCGTTTGTGGGGCGGGCTGTGTGGGCGGCAGGCGGCTGGGCGGGGGGTGGGGTGGCGCGATCGTGCGTGGGGTTGTGGGACGCGGTTCGGGGGCTTGGGGACGCGGGCAGCGCCGCAAGCAGAGCTACACTGGTTGGTGGGTGGCGGCGTGTGGGGGGCGAAGGTGAGTGGGGTTGCTTTCGAGGTCCTTGGGTTGAGTGGGGGTAGGTGGGTTGATGAAACCTAAACGCACCCTTTTCGTGAATTAGTTACCAACGCCAAACGCACCCGCTGGTGCGATACGAACAACCAAACGCATCCGTTGTAGTGACAAAAATAATCAAACACACCCTAGATGTTTTAAAAGAAAACCAACTTAAATAACCGCAACAAAACATAACCAACCAAAAAAAAGGAAAGATAAAAGAGGTGGAGTGGTGGTGGTACGGTGGCTGTGACAGCCACGTGGTGGTAGTGACAGCCGCGTGGTGGCAGTGACGATGGTGACGGTGGTGTGATGGTTCAGAGATGAAGAGGGACGAAGGTGGTGAGGGTGATGAGGTGGTATTGGTGGCTGCGATGAGGGGTCATGGTGGGGTGATGTGGTGCGTGGCGATGGTAGATGCGGCGGCAGAGGTGGTGTAGTGAGGATGTGGCAGCGATGGTACGTGGCGTAGAGATGGATATGAAGGTGGTGGTGCCGGCTGTGGATGGTTGAGGTGCGGCGGCTGTCGCCGGAATCCGGCCGGAGAAAGGAGCGGCGCCGGAAACCTAAATGGGGAGGAGAAGGATGGTATGTGTGTGTTTTTATGAAGATGAAACCCTAATGGGTTATATTTATATAAAAAAAAGTTTTAAAATGAAATGAAAAGTATATAATAGTTTAGGGTTGATATTATAAATATTAACAGAGGGACCAAAGATGTAATTTTTGTTAGGTAATGGTTCGGGTCTCGTTTGGACTAGTTAACGATTGAATTAAATTACGAAAATTGCGCCATTGTTTTCCAAATAATTTTTCCCATAAAAATGAGTATTTACATGACTTATTTTATAAATGTTTTTATAAAATTTATTTAATGTTTATTATTTATTTTGGGTAACACGGGTAACCTTTGTCCGTAAAAATAAAACTTTAATTTGAACCTTTGTGTTTTTATATAAACGCTTTTGAATAAAACATAATTTATTAAATATTGTTATTTAATAAAAAGTGATAATTAAATATGAGTTTAATTATTTTCTTGTGTCGGTACGCGTTGTTTTTAAAGTTTTGCGAGGCTATTTTAGTCACTTTCTGCTTGTTTTCATGTCTCCGGCACAACTAGAAAGTTGTCCGGAATGTCATTTTACATCAAATTGCTTTAGAGTCCGAGTTGTGAAAACGAAATTTAGTGGGTCGTTTTTATAAGTCAATTTAAGAATAACATATATCTTATCGTTTTCAAATCAATAAGTTTGAAAAATAAATTTGCAAATGAGCAATAATAATAGTAATTATGGTTTATTATTTAAATACGTTTCAAAAATTTACCGGCTACGCGGTAATTGTTTTTATGTGACCGAAAAAGGTCAACAGTCAAAAAGTCAAGTCAAAATCATAAAGTCAAAGGGTAAAATAGTAATTTAAAATTCTGAAAATTTCGGGTTGTGACATCACCTACCCCTTAAAAGGAATCCCGTCCCGGGATTAGATTTTTGTTAACCGATAGTGTGACCAAGAAAAGATTTAGAGTTTAATAAACCAGTTATAGATATGACGTTAATAACTCTATTTAGCAAAATTCGATTTTTCGACACTTCTTAATAAACATAAATTTGGTTGGGTTTGACCAGGATATATATAATCCATCAAAATGGGTATTTTAGAAAAATATCATTACAAGTTTTATGATCGATATAAACGCGTTATAAAGAAAGTCTCTTAGTAGTGAAAACATAAAAGGAGAAAGTGTAGACGCGTGAGTATGTCTGTATAAGGCTTTTAGCGGTTAAAGGCAGATTTGGCTTCTGATGTTCGTACGGTTCGGCGATTAATATCAGACGAAGCTAATGAAGGTAAGTATTCAACTTACTTAGAAAGTACGAGGATGAATCATGGCTCAACACACCATAAGCAGACGGTGCGAATTAAAGTAAAACCGAACGGCTCTAACCGCGACCTAATAAATAGACGCGCCGAAGAGCGATAAATAATAGTAATAAAGAAACGTTGCACACAACGTTTAATACGAAATAGACAACCATATATGTTTGTGCTTTAGTTTAGTCAACAATATGTGTATTTAGGAACTTATTAAGTTTATGAAGATGTTACGACATTCTTACGAAAAGTTACTATTTATAGAAAGTTTCCATTTTAGGAAAGTTTTTAGTTTTGGGACGTTAACAGCATCTCCTAATTTAATCATTCCTATATCTCCAAAAACGAACTATTGAAACCCTATCGTCTAACCAAAATACTTAGCTTGCTAAATATATATATAAAATGTTGCTATATTTAGAAATGACCAACGGCAACGACTTATCATTTTTAGAAAAATTCCTAAACCTTCGTTTTGATATTAAGAAGCTCCACGAATATTTTCAAAAACTTTCGACACTTAATAAACCTTTCGAGACATTTTTAAACGTCCGTTTTACCCTCATTTAAAACTCGGACCAACAACTATATTTTTATAAATCACCCATGGACTTGACCATAATGCCACAATATTTTCCAAACTATCCAAAATTCTTTTACGCCAAAACCAATCAACAAAATTCACTATAATTCAAGCATAACCTTATCGTCATTTTTTTTTGTATCTCATAAATCTCACAACCTCTTTAACAAGAACAATTTGTATATTCGAAATCATCAGAAATCTTTATTAAAATATTTATTCATTTTAATCATTTAAAAATCATAGCACAAACATATGGAGTCGTGAATCAAAAGTATAAGAATACACAGCAACAATAACTATAACAAACGATGATGGGATGCGGAGAGTGGACATTTTGAGAAACAATATCCCCAGAATAAAGGTCAACAAATGGGAGGAGCTCACGGGAAAAGTAATAACTTAAGAATGAGATAAGGTAGTTCAAGCGAGGCCTTAAGATTCTATTGAGTGGTAAGACACGATCGTGTTTCGAGATCTTTTTAAAGGATTTCCAGCGATTTAACGGGTTCGAACTAGATAACGGGTAACGGTTAGCTTATTAAATTCTCGGCTTGTCAGTGTACATCCTGATGGATCCATCCTTCCTTTTGACGAACAATATCGGAACTCTCCAGGGTGAGGAACTTGGTCTTACAATTCCTTT
>BQNB010059396.1:0-37349 GCA_026074375.1 Tanacetum coccineum
ATCTAAGGTTGAACTAATCTTTGGAAATGTTGGCAAAGTTTTTTTTTTTTAACGACAGATTTTATTAAGGAACTAGCAAGAAGCTAGAATTACAAAGAAATCAAAATAGGATTTTTAAGCTAGAAATGTTGGCAAAGTTTAAATACAGTTATCAAGTGACAACGTAATTTGTTTCGGAGATCTTCTATGGGGTGCAAATTTTATTACGGATTTCATGAGTTTCACGTCATGAAGTTAATTAAGTGGTGGTTGCTATTCGGGGTCCGGGTTTCAGGTTGGCGGGATTCGGGTATGGAAGGTTGGCGGGTCAGAAAACACCAACCCGAACCTGACCCATTTAAATAATCGGGTCAGCTATGTCAACCCTAACATGTTTAAACATAAAACCCGAAACACTGATCCCATTTAACCCACATATTACCTGGGTTGGCGGGGGTTAAATAAGGTTCCAGGGTTGAATAGATTAAACGGGTTTGGGTTGACCCGTTTAACCCGTTTTATATATAAAAGTTGGCACATTACACGGGTTAAACAAGTTAAACGGGTTTGTAGGTCGACCCGTTCAACCCATTCAACACATATAATAAAATATAAATAATCTTTTTATTATTAAAAAATCTTAAACGGGTTGGCGGGTCGACCCGCTTAATTTATTCTCAACCCGAACCTAACCTGTTTAATAAACGGGTCAGATGAGTCGACCCAAACCCGACCCGAAACCTATTAGACTCAACCCGAACCTGTTAATTTTCGTGTCGGTTTCAGGTCGGGTTTCGTGTCAGGTGTGAATTGCCACCCCCTATAATTAAAGTATAACTCAGGCAAACATAGTTTAGTTTAAGTGTTTTATATGTTAAATATACTTTTCATATCATATAAGTATGAAATCTTTATGTGAGTGATTAAGTTTCCTTTGCGAAAAAAAAAAAAAAAAAAAGTTTCCTTTGCGAACCATCAATAGTTTGGATAAGTGAACTAGAGTCGACGTGTTTGAGGTTCGGTGAGTTCTTTAGTCGGACTCGTGAGCGTGACACATCAATTTATTTTAGATAATTTTGGCGAGTTGTTAGTTTCATATATTTATTAAAAAAACTCAAAAAAAAAAAAGGAGAAAAAAAAAAGAGCATGACAGATGAGATTCGAACCGAAGGCCTTTGTGTTATACTACGGTCGACTTACCAACTGTCCTAAACTCCTTTACATACATTTCCCTTCCTACATTTTTTTTACATAAAATGCTTACACCAAGACACAAACTTTAGAAATGGGCCAAAACCATATAATGATAAGGGCATTTTATGTAGGATCTTGAAGACGGATTATCGTTAAATATCCTTAAAAGTTTATCCTTCATTAAGAGTTGAAAGAAATTCCAAATACTTTATCCTCAAAAGTTTGATCAATCTCTCACGATTTCACCCGGTGGACTTGAAATGTAAAACTTAACAGATTATCGTTAAATATTTAACGAAAATACCCAAATTGGCAAAAAAATAAGTCGGGCGCCTTTTTATGCAAGAAAAAAAGTTTGATATATTGATTGAAAATAACCCTTAATTTGAATGCCTTTTTATGCCATTTGCCCGCATTTAATAGGATGGTTAAATGCTATCGTGGACTATAATTCTTAATTTGCTATCTTCTTATCATTTTCACTAGCCCACTCACTATGAAGATTTGTAACATAGATGACATTTGTTTATGGGCAATGAAAATGAAAATTAACCTTTTCTGGGTATCAAGTGGCTTGTTGGGTTGCTTTTCACGCGTTTTCTTTCGTTTTGTGATTTAGTTGAGATAGTACTTTTCCTCATGAAATTACCTCGCTTGTAAGTAATGATTTGTACGTACATTAACGTCGTTTAATACGATGTATTTGTTAAACATAATAATAACACACCAGCAACTTTGAAACAAAATAACTGATAAATAAATAATTAACCGCAAATCTGCACTCTGATAAAGAAAGAGTCAACCGGCGGGAAAATGGCGACAACGCCTTTATTTGGATAATAAGATTTCATACCTAGAAAAAAGTATATTAACTAAGAGGTAAAAAACATTAGCATTGTGAGGGTAAAAACCCATACACATTTACCGCCACGTTACTATGGATTTTGTAGCAAATGTTTTAGAGACTTCTTTTTATCTAGCTCCCAATAAATTATATAGATACTTCGTTTCAACAATTCATAATTTGATTATAACCACAATTCTGATTATGTTAAATTTAATACTATTAGATTCAACAAGAGGTATCATGAGAAACAATATGACCTTGAGAATAAGCCTTACTTTTATTTACCAAGTGATCCTTATTTTATTACCATTATTTTCCGACATTATTTATATTTATTGTGGGTTTGAGAAGTTTCTTTACATAAAAATGATGGTTGTTTAAAAAGGCCATTGTTAGTTCTTTGGAGCTTATCCCACAATAGGATGTACAGCCGTTTTCATAACTTTTAATAACAATAAATATCAGTGAATAAATAGACCAAGCCCGTTTATAAGTTTAGGTATTAGGGTTTCACTACATAACCCCAACTTTTTAGAAACAATCTTGGACTTAGGTCGGTAAATGGATCATGGCCGAAATCTTAACAATATTGACAAAATAACCCGCCAATCTTAACAATCTTGACAAAATAAACATGTGACTCTTGTTATCTCCATGTCTGACAACACCATCTTAATGAAGACGGTTAAGTGTTTGACGGGTGTGGTCGTAGCGGGAAGGCGGTTAAGTCTCTCACACTCACGCCTAGTTCATGAGGATCAGACACTTGTGTTATGAAATACACCATGATAGACATTGGAATATTCTTAATTCCGAAAACCCATAATGCCAACATGGTGAAGGACTATAGACCTATTACCTTAATAGGTAGTTTGTATAAGATCATTTCCAAGATCTTAGCAAATCGCCTTACTCCTGTGTTAGGCGATATGGTAAACGAAGTTCAATCGGCTTTCGTCGCTAATAGACAAATCCTTGATGGTCCTTTTATTCTAAATGAGTTATTTCATTGGTGTAAAATGAAAAAGAAACAAACGATGATCTTTAAGGTAGACTTTGAGAAAGCCTATGATTCGGTCTGGTGGGATTATCTAGATGAAGTGTTAAAGAAATTTGGTTTTGGAGAAAGATGGTGCGGTTGGATTCAAAGTTGCCTTAGATCTTCGAGAGGTTCGATTCTTGTGAATGGAAGTCCAACTAATGAATTTCAGTTTCATAAAGGTCTTAAACAAGGCGACCCGCTTTCACCTTTTTTGTTCATTTTGGTGATGGAAAGTTTCCATATTTTGGTTCAAAGGGTGGTGGATGTTGGCATGTTTAAAGGTATTTCTTTAGGCCCGTCTCTTCATCTGTCTCACCTTTTCTATGCAGATGATGTGGTCTTCATGGGCCAATGGACTAGCTCAAATATAGATATCATTATTCAGGTGTTAGAATGTTTCTATCGTGCTTCGGGTCTTCGCATAAATATGAATAAAAGCATGTTAATGGGGATCTCAGTGGCTAACGGGATTGTTGATCAGATAGCAAGTGAAATTGGTTGCAAAATGTTGAAAGCTCCTTTCTCTTATCTTGGATCAAAGGTTGGAGGTTTAATGTCTCAGTCTTAATCCCGGAGCGACGTTATAAATAATCTTACTACGCGATTATCGAAATGGAAGATGAAGACCTTATCGATAGTAGGTCGTTTAACCCTTTTAAAATCGGTACTAGGTTCTATGCCTATTTATCATTTGTCTTTGTTTAAAGCTCCATTGAAGGTTCTACAAAAGATGGAATCTATACGTTCTCAGTTCTTTAATGGTAGTGATCTTGATGACAGGAAACCTATTTGGGTTAAATGGAATAACGTCTTAGCTTCAAAGGAGAAAGGAGGTTTAGGAGTCTCGAGCTTATACGCTTTTAATCGAGCCCTTTTGTTTAAATGGGTATGGCGGTTTTACACTTAAAAATCTTCTTTATGGTCAAAGGTTATTAGGGGTATTCTTAGTGACGACGGTAAATTGCATAAGAAATTCAATCATTATCATCCTTCCATTTGGCTTGACAATTTTCATGAGGTAAGGCTTCTTAAAGATCAAGGTGTGGATCTTTGTAGCTTTATTCATAAGAAAATGGGAAACGGGTCTGATACTTCTTTCTGGGAGGATACGTGGAAGGGTGTGTTAGATTTCAAAACTACCTTTCCAAGGATTTATTCTTTGGAATCAGATAAGAATATTACAATTGCTGATAAGATATTTGATTCTAGCTTGGAGGAGTCTTTTCGTCAGAGTCCTCGTAGTGGGATTGAACAAGAACAGTATCTTAAGTTGATAGCTAGTGTAGAAGATGTTGTTTTAATCAATATGCAAGATCGGTGGGTTTCATCGAAAGAGGGTTCAGGTGAGTTCTCAGTAGCTTCTGCTAGAAGATTGATTGACGATCAAAGGATGCCTTATGTTTCTACCAAGACTCGATGGGTGACTACTGTTTCGATAAAAGTCAATGTGCATGCTTGGAAGGTTAAAATAGATCGCTTACCTACTAGGATTAATATTTCGAGGTGAGGTATGGATATCGACTCCATTTTATGTCCTTCATGCGATGCGGCGGTCGAATCAATTAGTCATGTTTTCTTCTCCTATCATATTGCCATAGATGTTTTTTGATTAATCTCCAACTGGTGGGATTTTGATTACATTGAGTTATCTTCATATGAGGATTGGTTTGATTAGCTCTTAAACCTTCGTATATCCTCTAATCATAAGAAGTTGATTGAAGGAGTTTGCTTTATTTCGTGGTGGTACATTTGGAACTTTCGTAACAAGTGCATCTTCGGGTTGAAACCATTTTCTAAGTCGTCTATTTTTAATGATATTGTTTCTCGTTCTTTCTATTGGTGTAGGTATAGAACTAAGGCGTCCTTTAGTTGGGTTGATTGGCTTAAACATCCTAATCTTGTATCTTTGTAATTTTCTAGCTTCTTGCTAGTTTTTTAATACAACCGCCGTTCAAAAAAAAAAGTTTGACGACATCCAAAGTTCAGCTGCCAGTTTAAGGTAAATTTTTGATCAACTTTTTTAACTAAAAACGGAAGAAATTTTTTTGAAACACCTTATATTCTCTTAATAGTTTAATAGTACTCTTTAATATTTGGGTCTCATAGATTTAATAAACTCTCGTGGCCTTATGTTTTACTCTTTTTACTAAACTTTTCATGTTAAAAGATGGGTCAAAGTCATTAATTACCAACGAACTTAGAGTTTTGTCCCGAACTAGGTATTAAACTTGTTTATTATAACTTATTAGTAACGAAACTTTTGAATTTGTCCTACGTTAAGTAATATGGTAACCGGTTCACCAGGTTGCCCGTCCAAAATTATACACATCATTTTTTTATTTTTGAAATTGCTGACTTGGAAATGAATTGGATTTACACTTGGACATATGATGCACGCTTGGACAAATTGACAAAATCCTTTGTTTTCAAAGAATATATTAATTTTATATAACACTCCACAACATATTCCATAAAACACAAATTGCATATACTTTTTATACAAACACTTTTTAATCATCTTCTTTCCCCACCAACCCAACAGTCAACTCCAGCACCACCACCGCTCCACCGCCGATTTTCCATATCTACCTTCCTATTTTCCAGATCTATCATCTCTAACACCACCACGTCTCCTCTGTCGCTTTTTGCCATCTATGGCACCACTGCTACTCCGCCGCTACTTTTCCAGATGTATCTTCTCATATTTTCTAGACCTCCGACTACCATCCATCTTTTCCTAATCTACATTCACATACTTTTCCAGATCCACCTGTCCTCAGTTGATTTGATTATACATATATTTAAATGATTTCAAGCAAATCCACTTTCTCATACTTTGATTTGATAATCATACTTAGATTTTCAAATATTTCCAATAAATGATTTCGAGCAAAATATGGTGGTCGGAGATGATGGTTGATTAAAGTTGATGTTTTGGAACTTTTGCATCTAAAAGAAAATAATGTTGATGTTTTGAATCTATAACAATATTTAAAATTTTGTCAAAACGAGACTAAAAAATATTCAAACAATTGATGGGTTTATGGAAAAGATAATGATAAATAAAGTTCGGTGTGTTTGTTGATTGGTTGCCGGGAAAATGAGGTGGTCGGAGGTTTTGGAGGTGACCAGAAATATAGTAGAGACCTGTAAATGAATAAAATGATTGTTTATAATAATAATAATAATAATAATAATAATAATAATAATAATAATAATAATAATAAAATGATTGTTTATAAAATATAATGATAATAATAATAAAATATTAAAAAAGATGAAGTACCATTTCTGTTAAACCCAACCGATCATAAGGACCATTTATGCAATTAACTCTAAACAAAATTATGTCTAGGTGTAAAAGAAAATTATTTAATGAAAAAGTAAAAATGACATGGATATGACATGGAGGGCTGTCCGGTAATCTTACTAACTTTAACACAAAATAACAAGTTTCGTTACAAATAAGTTGTAATAAACAAGTTTAATACCTAACTCGGGACAAAACTGTAAGTTCGTTGGTAATTAATGGCTTTAACCCTTAAAAGATCCATCGATGTCATAGATATCTAATCGTTACATAAATTTTTTAAATATGATTTTGTGGTTACTAGTCTCTTATTTAACTTTGTAAAGACATATTTTGTTTACTACGAAGTATATATTTTTTTAGGGTGTTTGAATTAGCTTAGTTTGTTGGTGTTAAATGTCACACTTCGCCAAGGCGGAAACACGAGACGTAACGTTATGGGTATCATCACAACACAATGGTGTCAACAATATAGAGAACTACAATGCGTTAAGCAAAACAAAAATGGACACAAAGTGTCATGACAATACATAATACAAGAAAAAGGGGTCTTGTATTGAAGTAAAAGAGTCACGCCAATACAAAGAAATAAACAAAATATTTCAAAACCTAAACATTCACTCAACATTCGAAGTACGAAATGAAAAACTAGGAGATAAACTCCGCATGCAAGCCTACAGGTCTCACTAGCCAAGCTTCCTAACTTTACTTTCCTCAAGATGCTCACCTGAAAATGATTCCTAAAACGTCAACAAATATGTTGGTGAGAGTCATAGGTTTTAGATACATAATTATACTCGTTTTCACTGTGATTAACAAAACAAGGTAGGACAATAATGAACTATCATGACCCTATGCTAGCATGCAACAAAATCAAATCAACACATTCACACACTAGGTAGGCGTACCCATCCGATCCCATGGTACCATAACCAACACTGAGTAGGCGTACTCATCCGATCCCAAATCGATACCATAAGTATCACTGAGTAGGCGTACTCATCCGATCCCAATTAATATCACAAATCACACTGAGTAGGCGTACTCATCCGATCCCAATCAATACCAACATGTAACACATAGTCATATAATAGTCATATAATGTCCATACGCAATTAAAATACATAATCACATCAATAAAATATTTCAAAACATTTGCATCATTTCCACCCCAATATAAAAAACGGAAAAATGGGACTATGAAACTCACATGATGCATAGCTACTTCACAAATTCCTCGCAATCAACTAAATACAAATAAAACACGTGTTACACGCGATTAGGCTAAACGCCCAAATTGATCTAACAATCAATTGATGGACTCCTATGACCATATTATGTTTATAAACCCCTTTACCACACTTTCCATACCTTACTTATCCTAATGCTCTTAATCCCTATATTCGAGTTTTCCAGCTTTTCAGCAGAATTTTATAGTCACTTCATGACCACAAATAAAATACTAAATCATCAAATTGACTTTCCCTACTGCATTCCCTACATTCCTAATGGGTTATGAACTACTGTGATTTTTTATAAAAAATAATATTGAGTCGAACTATTTTATAAAAATTCAACATCACAAAGTGTCCAAAATTTGACATGATTCGACTATCAAAAAGTTTAGCTTGATCAGACCCATTTAAACACTTAGAAAAATTCTACAAACATTCTATAAAATCTTAAACATCATGAACTTGCTACTGTAGAAATTCCATCAATTAAAAAGGCGTTTTGATATGGTTTTTGACCTCATAAACACAACCCAGAATCTGCCCCAAAAACTCAGATTTAACCACGAATCTTGTAAAATTATTTTGACTGACCTCCACTCACTTTTAATTCATGAAACCAATATGGTTGGAAAGTATACTCTCTGTAGATAATTTTAGGCTCAATAAAATCAATAAAAGCTATATGTATGACCGAGTTATGAGTTTTACAAGATGACCTAAAAATCTTCCCAGTTTTAATTCCGAATTTAACAACAAATAAACCTAACCAAACGCATCCAAACACTATTAATTACTTCCTAATTGATTATTAATGATCATTTTAACATGTTTACTGAATTTTAATGAAACCCTAATTCCACCAATTAATGTTACTAATATAATAGAATTAACAAGAAACTGGATTTGGATTATATACCTAAATACCTCTTTAAACCGATTACATTAAATCAACACACTTGGATTCTTGATCCAAAAAAAATATTTTCTCTTCTTGGGGGAATTGGGCTGATCAAAAAGGGACAAGAGGGGAGGTAGGACCAATTTTGTATTTATTCTACTATATTTCGTTTTATACTTATTAACTCTTTTTTTTCTTTACAACGCCCCCCTTATATATTATATAATATATATATATATATATATATATATATATATATATATATATATATATATATATATATATTTATTTTTTTATTTTTTTAAATATTATTATTATATAATTACCCTTATTTTATTATTTTTATAAAAACCATTTATTAATCTAGTAAACCTTTTAAATAAAAACTAGTTATAAACTTACTATTTATAAATTCCATTTCATAAATTACTTTTCTAATTTAGAAAGACTAATGCTTAACTAATTTAAATACTAGACTTAATTCAGTCTAAGAAATACACTATATTCTCTTTACGCTCATACTACAATTATTCACCGAATAACACGATAACGCATACAAATCATGCTATCATTTTCATAGTCACAAAATGTGAACGAAATGAAATAGCAACTAAAACCACAACTCAATCACAATGAGATGAACACGCATCACGGATTGATATCAAATACGCATTTAAGATCACATTAGCTCACAATTATAACACATATAAATACTTTAGTCAACTCTAAAGGATTGACTTACCTACTCAAGTCACGGTTGTCACAATATCCTCTCCTTAGGGAAATTTCATCTCGAAATTTAACTAATAGGATCATCAACCCGATCAACAAACAAATTCGGATATTTAGCTTTCATAAAATCCTCTCGTTCCCAAGTAAACTCATGTTCACACTTAGAATTCCAACGAACCCTAACGATTGGGATCCTACTACGTTTCAACTTCTTAACTTCCCTATCCATAATCTCTATAGATTCCCTTAACAAAACGAAGGGTTTTGTCTACCTTAATTTCCTCTACAAGCCCAGGAAGATTTGCATCCGCCAAACACCTCTTAATATTTGACACATAAAATGTATCATGAACTCTATTCAATTCTTGTGGCAATCTCAAACGATAAGCTACAGGACCTATCCTTTCCAGAATCTCAAATGGTCCTACGTATATGGGTGCTAACTTTCCTTTTGTTCCAAAACGCACTACACCTTTCCAAGGCGATACCTTCAATAACACTTGATCACCTACCTCAAACTCTAACGGTTTATGCCTACTGTCAGCATAGCTCTTTTGACAATCTCTAGCTGCCTTAAGCCTTTCCTTAATTAATACCACCTTATCAGTTGTCTCTTGTATCAATTATGGTCTAATTAACCGACTTTCTCCAATTCCAACCCAAAGAACTGGTGACCTACACATCCTTCCATATAATGCCTTAAATGGAGCACATCGAATACTCGAATGATAACTATTGTTATAAGAAAACTCAGCTAAAGGTAAGTGAGTATCCAAACTACCTCCAAAGTCAATCACCCACGCTCTTAGCGTATCCTCTAAAGTTTGAATTGTATGCTCACTTTGTTTGTCCGTTTGAGGATGATAAGCCGTATTCATATCTAGTTGTGTTCATAATGCTTTCTGCAACGTCTGTCAAAACCTTGAAATAAATCTTCCATCACGATCTGAGGTGATTGACACAGGCACTTCATGCCCTGCTACTATCTCATCAATATAAAGCCTTGCCAACTTCTCTATCTTGTAATCTTCTAGTATTGCCAGAAAATAGGATTACTTAGTCAATCTATCGACTATTACCCAATTCGTATCATACCCACTACTTGATCTCGGCAACCTTTTGGTAAAGTCCATAGTTATTCTATCATATTTCTACTCAGGTATCTCTGGCTGTTGCAATAAACCCGAAGGTCTTTGATGTTTTAACCTTCACCTTTAAACAAGTTAGATAATTGCTAACATAGGTAGCAATATCCTTCTTCATATATGACCACCATACATATCTTTAAGGTCATAGTACGTCTTATCCGCTCCTGGATGTACCAAGTACCCCGATGCATGAGCCTCGTCCATAATTAATGTCCTTACATCACCAATTAATGGAACCCATATAAAATATATACCTCTATCTTCCTTACTTTCCATTTGTTGGTCTAGGCCACGCAGCATTTCTGCTGTTGCATTCTCTACCTTGGACGCCTCACCTGAAGCAGCCAATATCTTGTCCTTAACGCTTGACTAATAGTCATGGTTTCACTCTCTCCTTTCTACTTAATGCATCAGCCACTACATTCGCCTTTCTCAGATGGTAACGAATCTCATAGTTGAAATCCCTAAACAATTCAATCCATCTTCGTTGGCGCATATTTAACTCCTTCTGGTCAAATATATGCTGTAGACTCTTATGATACGTGTAGATAACACTTATTGTCCCGTACAAGTAATGCCTCTAGGTCTTTAGAGCAAAGACCACTGCACCCCTCTTAAAATCGTGTATGGTAAAATTCCTCTCATAAATATTCAATTGTCGAGATGCATACGCAATCACCTTTCCTCTTTGCATCAATACACATCCGAGTCCTTGGTTTGACGCGTCGCAGTAAACTAAAAAGTCTTTCGATCCATCAGGCAATGGATATATTGGTGCATTATACAAATTGTCCTTCAATGGCTGAAAAGCTTCCTTTTGTTCCACGCCCCACTCATACTTCTGATCCTTCTGTGTTAGTGAAGTAAGGGTTTTAGCAATCTTAGATAAATTCATGATGAAACGCCGATAGTAACCTGCCAATCCTAAAAATGATCGTATCTCAGATGGCGTCGTAGGTACTTTCTAATTCTTCATTACTTCTATCTTACTAGAGTTCACATGAATATCATTGCTGTTAACCACGTGTCTGAGAAAATGAAATTCTTGTAGCCAGAATTCACACTTGGAAAACTTGTCAAACAACTTCTCTTTCTTCAACAGTTCCAACACTATCTTCAAATAAACCTCATGTTCCTCTTTAAACTTTGAGTAGATCACGATATCATCAATAAACACAATGATGAACTTGTCTAAATACGGCTTGCACACCCGGTTCATCAAGTCCATGAAAACCGCTGGTGCATTGGTTAACCCAGAAGTCATAACCGTAAACTCAAAATGTCCATACCGCGTCCTATATGCAGTCTTTGGAATATCTTCTTCATGCACTCTTAACTGATGATAACTAGATCAAAGATCTATCTTAGAGAAATAACGCGAACCTTGTAACTGGTCGAACAAGTCGTCGATCCTGGGGAGATTCTTGGTGGTCAGCTTGTGCAACTCTCGATAGTCTATGCACATTCGAAATGAACCGTCCTTCTTTTTGAACAACACAGGTGCTCCCCACGGAGAGTGACTTGGTCGCATAAAACGTATATCAATGAATTCTAAGGGTTACAAACTATCGAATAGGGTAGCAAACGAATATCAAATCAAAGGCTAGAATACACATAAAGGATTTCACATGTGCAAATAAATGTGGATCAAATGACATAAGAATCCTTAAAAGAAAGTATAGAATATCTATACCGATAAGAAACACAAACAAAAGAGTCAACAAAGCGTACCAAGACAAAAGGAACACCTATCGAATAATGATACGTATCAAGATTGATAAAAACAAAAGATAGAATTCTTATACCAATAATCGACTTTACTCGAAAGAACCAATTAAATATTTTTTTTTAAAAATCATTTTAAAATAATAAAGAAAGTCGTTTTAAATATAAAAAAAATCATTTTAAATATATATATAAAAATAAATCGTCTTAAATATAATCTTTATAAAATTCATTTTAAACACGGTTGTCATAAAAATAATCTAGAGACATTTATTTAATGGTGTATCGCATCTTACCATTATGAATCATTTTAAACATACTTTTCATAATAAAAATAAAATTTATTAACCATTAAAAAAAATAGTTTCGTATCTTATTTGTAAAGATTATTTTAAACATATCTTATTCATAAATATCATTTTAAACATAGTATTGACAGTCAACCTGTATCACATCGTTTTATAAAAATCATTGTAAACATAGTTTTCATAAAGAGACATTAACATAAAAGCGATGTCAAAACGTATTCATAAGATCATTTCAAAAATAGTTTTTCCCAAACACCATCAAGATATACTTCAAAAGGATTTTCATAACTTGACATCAATATAAATATATTACTAAAAAAAAAGACATCGTAATACCAAAAGAGATTGTAAAATACCGTAAAGACTCTAACACAATTCTATTATTTGAAAACGAAAGGAAGTACAAGGAACCATATAGTCAAAATAACAGTGAAACGAACATGCACAAGAGAAATTCATATGAAGACATTACGAACCAAAAGAAGAACATAAAGACTCATTCGTACTCACGATCAAAAGAACAACCATTGAAAAGCATCGGTACTAACATGCCGCAACATGTTACGAAAACCAAAGGATACATAAAGAATGGAGTAATGACCCGCACTAATATGTTAGGAACAATTAGTGCTTAAAAGGAAATTTTGGTACTCATACGAGTAATCAATACAACGAAAGAACCAATGAAACGTACCAATATCTAAAGAAGCAGATCCGAACAACCAATATTCATCAAGATGCCGAATAGAAAAGTTAGATCATCCATACCGACATGGTACGAACCAGGAATGCTAAAATGAGGGTTATATATCCGAGTGAATAATCAAGCAGACGAACAAACTCAATAATCGTAATAATAGTAATAACAGGTATCCGGGGTATCCGCAAACGTTAGATAGGAGGGAAACTTATCAACTATGAAACAATTTATAATACAACCACACATAATATAACATCTTACACTACCAACTAACAAAAAAACACCAATCAATGCAATCATGGTCACAAGTCTACGTGTGTGATGCCTTTATAATTATGCTGGCCACCCATAATTATAATTGCATCCTTTCACACGTGTACTTACTTTCAAGACTACACATCTCAATGATAATGCACATATGTATACATATACCACATTGTACATCTTACACGACTCCATAAAAAATGATACTCTATCAAAACAATATTTATTTATATAAGGATAAAATCGGAAACGACAGAAAGAAAACGAAGGTCTCGAAGTGCCCAAAATATGTAATATCCGAAAGAAATCATCGATAGCAAAAAGTCAACGTAAAAGACGGGATAAACTTATGCTGGGCCTCGCTTTTGTTTGACTTTGCTTTCGAAAGAGTCACTCGACTCCGTGGGTCCAAGCCTACTACGAGCATCCGACAAGAGATTTGAGTCGGCCTCTTTCTGCGACTCCTTTAACTACCGTTCCTCCTTCGGTTCCTCAAGAGGCTCCTCCTCAATTGACTCGTCTTTTGGATCTTCTGATATTGAGTAGCCCGTAGGTTGAGATAAAACTCAAAGAAAAGAAATAAAATGAAAAGTATATCAACTATAGCACACACAGTTCCTATTATGCAACTATATGAAGGACTCCTAGGTTATAGTCTAGGTCAAACCACCTATTTCTCTATAACCTGGCTCTGATACCAATCTGTCACACCCCGCCAAGGCGAAAACACGAGGCGTAACATCATGGGTATCATCACAACACAATGGTGTCAACAATAGAGAGAACTACAATGCGTTAAGCAAAACAAAAATGGACACAAAGTGTCATGACAATACCTAACACAAGAAAAAAGGGTCTTGTATTGAATTAAAAGAGTCACGCCAATACAAAGACATAAACAAAATATTTCAAAACCTAAACATTCAATCAACATTCAAAGTATGAAATGAAAAACTAGGAGATAAACTCCGCATGCATGCCTACTGATGTGTGCTTAAACACACATCATTTATAACCCAGAAAACACTATTAATTGGACTAAAACACTAAAATATGGATACATATCTTGCAAATATGTTTGTTTGTGTTTTTATGTCCTGCAGGTATAAGGGATTGAAAATAAAGCAAAAACGGTGTCTTTCGGCCAAGATTCAAGACGAAGTCGTTAATATTTTTCGAGCATGCCATTAGAAAGAGCACGAAAATTCGAGTCCGACGGTGCCTTCATCTTTTATTGGGCCGGCCCGACACCATTTATATGGGTCGGACCGACCCATATTTATATAAAGTTAAACAACCCAACATGTAGCTTATCAAAACAGGCCCAACTCCTTGCTACTCGGCCCAATTCAGAAAACAAGCCGGCCCATCAATCGAATAAAAAAAAGCCTAAGCGAGGAGGCCTACACTCCTGCTTATAATGGGCGCAATATTCAGAGGGAGAGATCTTGTTTTCATTCATATCATTTTTTCACTTTCTGATATTTTTCTTTTCGTCTTTTAAAATATTTAGAGTAGATAAGTTGAAAGGAGATCACGTGGGACAAAAGATATCTTTTCTTATTTTTTGTTATCTCATTTTTTTCTTTTCTTTTTCGTTTATTGTTTTCTTTGGTAGGAATTAGTAGGTAGTTTTGGTACGAGTTGTAATTTCAGTTTTTAGCTTATTGTGGATCGTAGTATGGTGATTGGTTATTTCGGATTATAGCTTATATGTTCAAGTATTAACTTATTGGTTCGGATTTTGGTTTGTTTTCGGATTTGAAAGTAGTATTTAGATCGGGTTAGCTTATTTTATGATTTCGAGTGTTGCTTTTGGATGGGGTTTCAAAGCTTATGGGGTGGGTCTCGTCTCACAATTTTTACACTTTTTGTCTCATTTGGTATCTCTAATCCTTTTATCTCATATAGTTTTAGAATGTTAATCGTTTATTGCCTTGTTTAGATTTATAATGCTTATTATTGTTGTTAGTTTAGTTTTTAGTATGAGCGAGTATTTTATAGTACTTGTTAAGTGAATTGTGATTTGCCAGTTAAGTGTGAAATTAAAAATGGATTTTTGATTAATAATTGTTATGATTATTTAGATTTCTTATTTGAATATTTCGAAGGGCAAAAGCCGGAGAAATAGTCAAAAATCAAATCTAGTAATTATTACCTTTATAAGATATCATTTTCAAAATAAACTAACGTTGTGAGAAAATAATATTTTTACGGGTACTAATTCATCATTAAAACCAATTTTTTTATACTTAACGAACATTTTACTTCACTTGACAAGCATATTCGTCTTATATATCTTTTTAGATCATTTTCGTTAATTTAATATTTAGTGTATATTAGCTCATTTTTATATTATTAGTATTATTAAAACAAAATCAAAAAGAAAATCAAGCATCCAATAAGAAACATAAACGTAATTCTCAATTCAATTCTCGTTGGGATACGACTCCGGAAGATTTAATTATTACTTTTTTCGAAAGTGATTCTTATTTCTAACGGGATACTTAATATTATATACATACCGCTAGCACGTAGTTATACGAATATCAAAATGGCACCGCTGTCGGGGAGAGTTGTACGTTTTTTATGTTTTGTTTCGAAGTTGATGCCTTGAAGATCATTTCTCTTTTGAAAGTTTAATTTCACACTTATAAAAAATATAAAAATCCTAAAAAAATATTTTCTATATCTATTTTATTTTCTTCTATATAAATTTTTTAAAAAATACCAAAAATAATTTTATTTTATTTTATTATCTTTACAAAAATCCAAAAATATTTTCTAATTCTATTTTATTTTTCTTTTAAATATATATTAGAAATATATAAAAAAATTCTTCGTTATCCTCTCTAGCGTTTAATTCTTATCTTTTTCTCTTCTCTTATTGTTTAATTCTTCACGATGTTCTTTTCCCCGTCACCTACACCCTGCGGGGGTAGTGTCCTTCTCTTAGGAGAGACCTACACCCTTCTTTCTCAATTTAATGATTCTCCGCTTGAGTATGAGACTTTTAGTTTTGATATTGAAGAGAAGAGTAATGGCAGTACCACTACTCATTCTGATTATTCTCTTCCGGATTATGAAGCTTTCTATTTTAAAGACGATCATATTAAAGAGAAGAGTAATGGCAGTACCACTTCTCATTCTGGTCTTTCTCTTCTTGAATATGAATCATTTCATTTTGATCTTTCGATTGATCTGCTTCCTCCTGCCGATAGGAGTGATTATCATCTTGAGGAGTTCGCAGATGAACTCGCTCACATCATATCTCCACCGGAGTATGATCATTTTTACTTTGATCTTGAGGAAATTAGTAGTCTGGACCCTCGTGAGTCAACTCCAGTTATTGGTGAGTCTACCCTACTAGTCACGCCACTTCTCGATTCTAAGGAAATTTCCTTAAAGGAAGTGGAAAGATTTGATCCTTTTTTTCCCTAACACAGTCGGGTGAGAAGACGAGGGTGATGAAGACCTCTTCTTTTATTTCTCATCATATGCCATCACCCCGTCCTGCTGCATACTCACCTAAAGAGGTGATGTATTGCTATTACCATCCTCACCTTATATCGGGTGATGGATTTGACCATAGACCTAAAATGAAATAACACTAGAGTCAAGCTAGAGACTCGAACAAAAACAAGCGCTTCTCGGGAGGCAACCCGTGTTCTCTTTCTCATTCTATCTTTCTTAGTAGTAATAATATATTAGTTTAGTAGTAGTATTAGTAATGAATAAGTGTGGGGGAGTGCTTCTCTCCATGTTGTGTTTCGTGGTTATCTGTTTTTGCTTGCAGGATTCTCTTTGATCTTGAAGACCTTTGTGCTTGTTTTCAATCCTCCAATCACGCGGTCTCTGATCATCTTCATGTTTATATCCTGGGAATCCTTAATCCTGATCATATATATAAATATATATATCTAATTGTGTTTCCCTTTTCACACTTGGAATTTTTTGCATTTTCCTTTTTCGTTCCTAAGTATGGGGGTAAAACCCGACATTTTGAACATTGAGGCTAATGTTCCATTCTAAGTGTGGGGGGGCCTGTTGCCTGTCTGTGTTCCCGCGCAACCCCGTCTGTTGACCAAATACCTGTGCCTATATGTGTTCCCACGCAACCTCGTTTTGTCCAAAGTTTTAAAATTTTATTGTTTTATTTAAAAAATAAATAAATAAAAAATAAAAAAATAAAAAAATGATGAACATATAAAAATATAGAAATAAGTAGGCCAGTAGAACTAAGGATATTTTGACTTGACCGAGTATTAAACTCTAGCTTTCCCCTTAGCTTTCGAGACTAAGCGTTTGCTTAACTTTAAAATTTTGCAAAGAATGAAAAATGATAGAGTTAAATATAAGTTAGATGCTAAGCGTGGAGTAGTTGGATCTCTTTAGAGCTCATAGAGGTTAATTGTGGCTTTTTGCTCCCACCAGCTTAATAAACGTTATATAATTGTTGAATAAATAAAGTTGCTTTGGTTTTTGCGATTCTTAGTTTAGATCACTTCGTAGAGATTCCTTCTGGTGAAAGTAAGGTACACATTGAGGTTTTGTCAGTGTTGTGGGGAAATAGACTCCTGGACCATGGTCGGCTCGCATACCGATGTGGCAGTTGTTAAAAGACCACATGACTTGAAATTTGGCTAAAATAATAGTTATGTAATAAACCAAAGCCGAAATAAGACCACTACCTCTTACCGGCTCATAACCGATGTGGTAGTCGTTTAAAGGGTGGAGGTAATAATAATAATAATAAAGCCAAATTTCGACTCTGGGGTTATCTAAATAAAGCCTCCGTCTCTGGACTCGTAGTTAAGTTGTTTCGGATGAAATAAAAAGGATAACCCCTAAATCATATGAAACTAGAACCTTAACGTGGACCTTATTCTCACCATATCGTCTCTTTAGGAAATGATTTCAAACTAATTATGGTCTAAACCGGGTTTACTTTATATGAATAAAGACTTAAATAATTTATCACCAATAATAAAAAAATGATAATAAAACACATAGAGGATTTAGGAATAATGGGAGTGAAAAGTTAAAGTTTTTACTTACACAATTAGCATTTATGAGTAATGTTATCATCTAATTTTATATTTGACTGTGATTTCGTTTTAAGCTTAGTTTGGGGATTGTGAAAAGTCAAGGATGACGAACTCCCGTTCTTAATGTTTTTTAAATAATTTTATTTTATTTTAATTTTAATTTTTATCAATTATTGAATAAAGTGGTTAAAACGAGGGCGCTTTCGAAATAAATAATTTTTGAACCTTTTAATAGACCTTTTATGTTCTTGTTTGATGTGAGAGGTCATAAGTTGACGGGGGATTAAATTATTTATTTCCGGGCGTGTTTTATAAACATTGCGTGTGAGACCAGCAATGGCTTAGTGTGGGGGAATCTGATGTGTGCTTAAACACACATCATTTATAACCGAGAAAACACTATTAATTGGACTAAAAATACTAAAATATAGATAAATATCTTGCAAATATGTTTGTTTGTGTTTTTATGTCCTGCATGTACAAGGGATTGAAAATAAAGCAAAAACGGTGTCTTTCGGCCAAGATTCAACGACGTTTACGCGTTTTTCGAGATCAAGACGAAGTCGTTAATATTTTTCGAGCATGCCATTGGAAAGAGCACGGAAATTCGAGTCCGACGGTGCCTTCATCTTTTATTGGGCCAGCCCGACACCATTTATATGGGTCGGACCGACCAATATTTATATAAAGTTAAACAACCCAACATGTAGCTTATCAAAACAGGCCCAACTCCTTGCTACTCGGCCCAATTCAGAAAACAAGCTGGCCCATCAATCGAATGAAAAAAGAAGCCCAAGCGAGGAGGCCTACACTCCTGCTTATAATGGACGCAATATTCAGAGGGAGAGATCTTGTTTTCATTCATATCATTTTTGCACTTTCTGATATTTTTTTTCGTCTTTTAAAATATTTAGAGTAGATAGGTTGAAAGGAGATCACGTGGGACAAAAGATATCTTATCTCATTTTTTGGTATCTCATTTTTTTTCTTTTCTTTTTCGTTTATTGTTTTCTTTGGTAGGAATCAGTAGGTAGTTTTGGTACGAGTTGTAATTTCAGTTTTTAGCTTATTGTGGATCGTAGTATGGTGATTGGTTATTTCGGATTATAGCTTATATGCTTAAGTATTAGCTTATTGGTTCGGATTTTGGTTTGTTTTCAGATTTGAAAGTAGTATTTAGATCGGGTTAGCTTATTTTATGATTTTGAGTGTTGCTTTTGGATGGGGTTTCAAAGCTTATGGGGTGGGTCTCGTCTCACAATTTTTACACTTTTCGTCTCATTTGGTATCTCTAATCCTTTTATCTCTTTAGTTTTAGAATGTTAATCGTTTATTGCCATGTTTAGATTTATAATGCTTATTATTGTTGTTAGTTTAGTTTTTAGTATGAGCGAGTAGTTTTATAGTACTTGTTAAGTGAATTGTGATTTGCGTTAAGTGTGAAATTAAAATTGGATTTTTGATTAATAATTGTTATGATTATTTAGATTTCTTATTTGAATATTTCGAAAGGCAAAAGCCAGAGAAATAGTCAAAAATCAAATCTAGTAATTATTACCTTTATAAGATATCATTTTCAAAATAAACCAACGTTGTGAGAAAATAATTTTTTTACGGGTACTAATTCATCATTAAAACCAATTTTTTTATACTTAACGAACATTTCACTTCACTTGACAAGCATATTCGTCTTATATATCTTTTTAGATCATTTTCGTTAGTTTAATATTTAGTTTATATTAGCTCATTTTTATATTATTAGTATAATTAAAACAAATCAAAAAGAAAATCAAGCATCCAATAAGAAACATAAACGTAATTCTCAATTCAATTCTCGTTGGGATACGACTCCGGAAGATTTAATTATAACTTTTTTCGAAAGTGATTCTTATTTCTAACGGGATACTTAATATTATATACATACGACTAGCACGTAGTTATACAAATATCAAAATTAATATCTACGGTCTCACTAGCCAAGCTTCCTAACTTAACTTTCCTCAATATGCTCACCTGAAAATGATGCTTAAAACGTCAATAAATATGTTGGTGAGAGTCATAGGTTTTAGACACACAATTATACTCGTTTTCACTTTGATTAACAAAACAAGGTAGGACAATAATGAACTATCATGACCCTATGCTAGCATGCAACAAAATCAAATCAACACATTCACACACTGGGTAGGCGTACCCATCCGATCCCATGGTACCATAACCAACACTGAGTAGGCGTACTCATCCGATTACAAATTGATGCCATAAGTATCATTGAGTAGGCGTACTCATCCGATCCTAGTCAATATCATAAATCACACTAAGTATGCGTACTCATCCGATCCCAATCAATACCAACATGTAACACATAGTCATATAATAGTCATGTAATGTCTATACGCAATTAAAACACATAATCATAGCAATGAAACATTTCAAAACATTTGCATCATTTCCATCCCAATATAAAAACAGAAAAATATGACTATGAAACTCACCTGATGCACATCTACTTCATAAATTCCACGCAATCAACTAAACACAATTAAAACACGTGTTACACGCGATTAGGTTAAATGCCCAAATCGATGTAACAATCAATTGATGGACTCCTATGACCATATTATGCTTATAAACTCCTTTACTAAACTTTCCATACCTTACTTATCCTAATGCTCTTAATCCCTTTATTTGAGTTTTCTAGCTTTTCGGCAGAATTTTGTAGTCACTTCATGACCACAAATAAAATACTAAATCATCAAATTAACTTTCTCTACTTCATTTCCTACCTTCCCAATGGGTTACGAACTACTGTGATTTTTTAGAAAACATAATATTGAGTCTAACTATTTTATAAAAATTCAATATCACAAAGTGTCCAGAATTTGACCTGATTCAACTATCAAAACGTTTAGCTTGATCAGACCCATTTAAACATTTAGAAAAATTCTAAAAAAATTCTATAAAATCATAAACATCATGAACTTGCTACTGTAGCATTCCTACCAATTAAAAAGACGCTTTGATATGGTTTTTGACCTCACAAACACAACCCAGAATCTGCCATAAAAACTCAGATTTGACCATGAATCTTGTAAAATTATTTTGACTGACCTCCACTCAATTTTAATTCATGAAACCAACGGGGTTAGAAAGTAGACTCTCTCTAGATAATTTTAGGCTTAAGAAAATTAATAAAAGCTATCCGTATGTCCGAGTTATGAGTTTTACAAGATGACCTAAAAATCTGTCCAATTCTGATTCCGAATTTAACAACAACTAAACCAAACCAAACGCATCCAAACAATATTAATTACATCCTAATTGATTATTAATGATCATCTTAGCATGTTTACTGAATTTTAATGAAACCCTAATTCCACCAATTAATGTTACTAATATAAGAAGAATTAAACAAGAACGAGATTGAAGATTATACCTAAAACCTTTAACCGATTACACTTAAATCAACACACTTGATTCTTGATCAAAAAATATATTTTTTCTTCTCTTCTTGGGGGATTCAGCCGATCAAAAGGAACAAAGGGGAGAGGACCAAATTTTCTATTTAGAAGCTAAACCTAATTCCTAATCCTTATCTAATACTAATTTGTTTTATACTTAAACTCTTTTTTTCCTTTTTTCTCTCTACAACCGGCCCCTATATATATATATATATATATATATATATATATATATATATTTATTTTTCTATTTTTTTAAAATTATTATTAAATGTATATTTACCCTTATTTTTTATTTTTTTATAAAAACCCTTTATTAATTTAGTAAACCTTTTAAATAAAAACTAGTTATAAACTTACTATTTATAAATTTCATTTTATAAATTACTTTCCTAATTTAGAAAGACTAATGCTTAACTAATTTATATACTAGACTTAATTTATTCCTAGGAATACACTATATTCTCTTTACGCTCATACTACAATTATTCACCGAATAACACGATAACGCATACAAATCATGCTATCATTTCCATAGTCACAAAATGTGAATGAAATAAAATAGCAACTAAAACTACAACTCAATCATAATGAGATGAACACACATCACGAATTGATATCAAATACGCATTTAAGATCAAATTAGCTCACAATTATAACACAAATAAATACTTTAGTCAACTCTAAAGGTTGACTTACCTGCTCAAGTCACGGTTGATGTTGGGATTAGAAGCTTCTTGATGCTGTTTGAAGTTACTGCTGCTCAGTTAATGCTGCTAGGCATAAACTTACTACTGCTGTCGAAAGTTAATGCTGTTAGACATAACTTACAACTGCTGGTGAACTTTAATGCTGTTGAGGGTATTTCCATAAATACTTTGATTAAGGGTTTCAATCACTCATTTAATTGATTTCGTTCAATCATATACTCTCTAATCATAAACCCTAACTCAATTTCATCATTCATCATCAAAACCCAACACAATGATGACCCTACAGTTTGCTGATACTCACAATTTGGTCGTGTTTTTGGCTAAACCCGCTGAAAGTAAAGGGTTTGAGCAGATAGTGGATTTTCTTAATGCATACACTATCAAGTATGCACTAACAGTTAATCCTACGATCTATACTTCATGTATTGAACAATTCTGGGCTACTATCAAAGTAAAAATTGTCAATGGAGAAGTACAGTTACAAGCCCTAGTGGATGGGAAGAAGGTACTTGTTACTGAAGCATCTGTTAGACATGACCTTCAACTGAATGATGAGGAAGGTACGGATTGCTTGACAAATGCTACCATTTTTGAAGAACTTACAAGGATGGGGTATGAAAAACTTTCACAAAATCTTACATTCTATAAGGCATTCTTTTCTCCTCAATGGAAATTCCTTATTCATACCATTTTACAATGCCTAAGTGCTAAGACTACTGCATGGAATGAATTTAGTAGCACTATGGCTTCTGAAATTATCTGCCTAGCTATAAACCAAAAGTTCAACTTTTCAAAGTACATATTTGAAAGTATGGTGAAGAACTTGGATAATGCTGGTAAATTCTTGATGTATCCAAGGTTTGTACAAGTCTTTTTGGATAAACAACTAGAGGGGGTGTCAAGTCATAAGAGGATTTATGTTACACCCTCTCACACTAAGAAGATCTTTGGAAATATGAAAAGGATAGGAAAATGTTTTTCTGGAAGGGAAACACCTTTGTTTCCAACAATGGTGGTGCAAAATCAAGCTGATATGGGTGAAGGTTCAGCAATACCCATTGATCCCCATCACACACCCACCATTATTCAACCATCAACATCTAAACCTCAAAGGAAACAAAGACCTAGGAAGCCAAAGAGAAAGGACACTGAGATACCTCAGTCTAGTGGTCCTACAGACAATGTTGCAGATGAGGCTGTCAATAAGGAGATGGATGGAAATTTGGAAAGGGCTGCCACTACTGCTACTAGCTTAGATGCAGAGCAGGACAATGGTAATATAGATAAGACCCAATCCAAGGCAACACCTAATGAACGAAGTTCCTTAGGAACTAGTTTAGGTGGTGGTCCCAAATGCTAAGAAACCATGGGGGATACAATTGCTCAGACAAACTAGGTCTGAGAATGTATCTAAACTTTCTAATGATCCACTGCTCGCAAGAGGTAACATACATCGAAGTGGTGAGGATAGATTGAAACTTTAGAAATTGATGGAATTATGTACCAACTTGCAAAATAGTGTTATTGACCTAGAGAACACAAAGACTGCTCAAGCTCAGGACATTACAAGTTTGAAACCGAGAGTTAAGAAGTTAGAGAAGAAAGGAGGGTCAAGAACTCACAAGCTTAAAAGATTATACAAGGTTGGTAGATCTACAAGAATAGTTTCTTCTGATGAAGCTAGTTTGGGTGATCAGGAGGATGCATCCAAATAAGGGAGGAAAATTGATGACATTGATAAAGATGCAAAGATTACATTGGTTGATGAAACTCATGGGAGATATGGTGTTGATATAATGTTTGATGTAAGTGATCTTGCTGGTGAAGAAGTATTTGTTACAGAACAAAGAGTTCCTGATAGTAAGAAAGATGATGCTGCTCAAGTTAATACTGCTGCTATAATAGTTAGTACTGCCAGTACAATTCTAGTTAGTGCTTCTTCAATAATTGATGTTGAAATTACTTTGGCTTAAGCACTGGCAGAGTTGAAGAGTGCTAAACCTACAACAGCTACTAGCACAAGATCCAGGGCTAAAGGGCTTGTTATTCATGAAAAAGAGCAAGCACCTACACTAATAGTTTCTTGACAACAACCATCACAAGAAAAGATTCAGGACAAGGGTAAAGCAAAAATGATTAAACCTGAACATGTAAAGAAATTGTCAAAGAAAGATCAACTCAAGCTTGATGAGGAAGTGGCTTAAAGATTGCAAGCTGAATTTGATGAACAAGAAAGGATTGAAAGAGAGAAAGCTGAAGCCAACATTGCCTTGAAATAAACATGGGATGATATACAGGAAAAGATTGAGGCTGATCAGTTATTAGCTGAAAGATTACAAGCAAAAGAACAAGAAGAGTTGACCATCGAAGAAAGGGCTATATTGTTTCAACAACTCTTAGAGAAAAGAACGAAACACTTTGCAGCAAAAAGAGAAGAAGAGAAAAGGAACAAACCACCAACAAAAGCTCAACAAAGGAGTATCATGTGTACTAATCTAAAAAACATGGAAAGATGGAAGCCCAAAGACTTGAAGAACAAATCTTTTGATTCTATTCAGAATTTATTTGACAAAGCTATGAAAAGGGTAAACACATTTGTAGATATAGATAGAGAGTTGGTGAAAGAAAGCTCAAAGAAAGCTGATGCAGAGATAGCACAAGAGAGCAGTTCAAAGAGAGCAGGAGATGAGCTAGAACAAGAAAGTATTAAGAAGCAGAAGGTAGATAAGGATAAAGAGACATCAAAGCTTAAAAGTCTGATGGAAGTCATTCCTGATGAAGAGGAAGTACCAGTTGATGCTATTCCTTTAGATACTAAGCCTCCAAGCATTGTTGATTACAAGATCTATAAAGAAGGGAAGAAGACCTATTACCAGATAAACAGGGCTGATGGAAGTTTAAAGATGTACTTAGTCTTTAGTCATATGCTTAAAAGCTTTGACAGGGAAGATTTAGAAACCCTGTGGAAATTAGTAAAATCTAAGCATGGATCAACAAGGCAAGAGGAGGGATATGAAAGAGTGCTATGGGGTGATCTAAAGACAATGTTTGACCCACATGTTGAAGATCAAGTATGGAAAAATGAATCAAACTACAGAGTATTAGAATGGAAGCTATATGACTCATGTAGAGTACATTCATTTAGGAAGCAAAATGTGCACATTCATATGTTGGTAGAAAAGAGATATCCTCTTACAGCACCTATAATTACTAATATGTTGAACAAGAAGCTTAAAGCTAATCATTAGAATAAAATGTGCTATCAGCTTCTTAAGCTCATCACAAAACAACTCAAGAATCAATGAAGTGTTTGGAAGCATCCTCTTAGTGATTATGAATCTTTCAATGAAGAAACTTGAGATTTTGAAAAAAAATATCAAGTTTAGAGGAGGATTGTTGGGATTAAAAGCTTCTTGATGCTGTTTGAAGTTACTGCTGCTCAGTTAATGTTGCTGGAATATAAGTTACTACTGTTAGTGTTCAGAGTTAATGCTGCTATTACAAAGTTACAACTACTGAAAAGATTAAGACTGCTAAAAGATTTTCTACTATCAGAGAAAGGATAAAGACTGCTTAGAGAAAAGACAAAGATTGATTGGAGATCAAGATTACTTAGTTGATAAGGATTGTTATTTATAGAATAGATCTTTAAGAATATTCTATGTTTTAGGAATATATTGTAAATCGACTAGGACTCCTTGGTGTATAAAAGGAGGTCCTAGGGCATAGAGTTTGATATCTTTTGTTTTGATATCGATATAGCTTCAAGGTTTTGTAACCCTAATACTAGTTAGAGTATTCATATTAATATATTGAAGCTTTGTTTATTAATCCGTGTGATCATTAGAATTACTGTTCTATTGCATATTCTTCTTATTGATCAAAGATTAGATTCCGCATAATCTTTGATATATTTTACAAAGTTTCTATCAAAGTTGTGTAGGATTTATCTTGCATAACTAAACCTTACACAAGCTAAGGAACTCAAGATCTATTCCAGTGGGATCGACAGTTGTCACATTAAAAAGTGACTTAAAACTCTGAGGTTTGTTTTGTAAATTTGTTTTTTGATATATATTAGTTTTTTTATATGTAACCTAATTTGAGTCGGTTTAGGATTTGGTTGGTTTTAGGTCATTAGTTGCCTATAAATAGAGGCAATTTGGTTTTGTATTTGGTTTGATATTTTGAATAAAGCTTCCACTTCGTTTGTTTTAATTTATTTGTTTGTTCCGTCTTTGAATTACTAACAGTTGGTTTACGAGTTCGAATTTCCAAAAGCTTAAAGTTCTACTTATTCCGACTTATATATTATATGCATGCTGGGTTTCTATTGTTATTAAATGTCTACAATTAACTTGATAACTAATAGATAATTGATGTGTGTCATGCAGAAAATGGCTATACAAAGTGTTGGATTATGTCCACGTAAAATAATAGATGTTCGGAAAGTTTATTCGAGCCTACGGGGACGCACGCGTTAATACGTAAAACAATTAATAATAAATATATTAAATGTAATATATTTAAGTGATAAAGTTTAAACGAGCGTTAAACGTTAACAAGTATTTAACGAGAGTTATATTAGTCGTTAATAGTTAAAGGAATGACTAATATGCAATTATGGAAAAAAGAAAGTATGGAAATTATTTCTTTTTTTCCATAGCCAATAATTTCCTAATCTCACGAGGAGGTGGAATTATATAACTTGCAAGCCAAGATATCTTGTCTCTATACGAAGGATTAGGGTGTTTATTTTTCTCATAACTTGAATGTCACACCCGCAAATAGGGCCTGGACAGAATACGTGTCCGGGGGCGTGACGTCATAATATACATCACACAAAGTACAAAGAACGACCACTAATGGACGTTTTGAAAATCATAGCTTGTTGCATTTATTAAAAATGGATAAGTCTTACAAGATTTGAAATGAAATTTACAACGTTGCGGAAGCATAATTAAGTTTTCAAAAGACAACGAGTATGAATGATAATAAAGTCTTGAAAGATGATATCATATTGCACGTAGACTCCACATAGCACATCAGAGAAGTCCAAATCTAAGTACCAAAAAACATGCTTAAAACATCAACATAAAGTTGGTGAATTCATAGGTTTAATTCAAACGTAATTAGTGTAGACCACAAGTTTATCAAAACGTACACGACAACTATAATAGATACAACTTCACATAAAAAGGTATTTACGTTGCGCTAAGCTCATGAAACCAAAGCTAATACGGAGGTAGCATGTACATAAATTTGCTTGCCCTTACAGGAGTCTGACCAAAGACCACCTAACTAGTTTCGACATGACATATATCCGTTAGTTGTTGGCAAACTCAAACTAGTAAGTGCTTCTTACCCGGATAAGGATAATTAGTCCCAATAGATCTATTTATTCACTCGCGCTCACTTAACCAAAGGACGGTTACAATAATTAATGGTTCATGATGATTCGGGCAATAGTGGTCTAACGCTACTTAGGCAACAAGTAAACATGGAAATCTCATGTATAGTACTGTTTGGATTAAAAGCTTCTTGATGCTGTTTGGAAGTAACTCCTGATAAGTTAGTGCTGCTGGAATAAAAGTTAATGCTGCTACTTACAACTGGTGAAGGATTACAACTGCTAAAAGAGTTTCTACTGTCAGAAGGATAAAGACAAGAGAAAGGATTAAGATGAAGATTGTTTATCAAGATTACTTACGGGATAAGATATTTTTGTAAAAGATACATATAAGTTATTTGTTTAGAAGATCATGATAACTTAGGAAAATATTGTAAGCTTGTTAGGACTCCTTGGTGTATAAAAGGAGGTCCTAAGGTATAGGGTTTAATGTACCAAATACACATACACATTCATACGTTTTTGATATATAGCTTCAAGGTTGTAAACCCTAGTACTACACAGAGTACTCGTATTATTGATAATAATAATATTGGAGCTTTTCAGTGATATCATTATTTATACAGTTTACTGTTTCATTAATATTCTTCTAAGTATTAAAGAGTAGATTCCACTTACTCTTTAGTATTTATAAAGTTTCTACCATAGTTGTTTTGGATCTATCCAAAGTAACTTAACCTTTACAAGCTAAGGAATCGATCTTAAGTTAGGATCAACAAGTGGTATCAGAGCTTGTGTTCTGAAACTTTGATCTAGAAGAAACTAACAAAAAGAACTCTTTACTCACAAGGAAGAGATGGATCTAGAAACTGCACAAACTACTACTACTGCAAAGTTGCTCATTCTTAAACAGGGTGAATATGATATGTGGAGGCTAAGGATTGAGCAATATTTTCAAGTACAAGACTATGCTCTATGGGATGTCATAGAGAATGGAAACTCATTTAAACCAGTAGCTCAAACAACAACAAATACTGATGGTACCTCAACTTCACTAATACCATGTTCTGCAGCTACTAAAGAAAAGGCTCAAAAGAAGAATGATGTGAAGGCAAGAAGTATGTTACTGATGTCACTTCCTAATGAACATCTAATGACATTTAATCAGTACAAGGATGCTAAGACTTTGTTTGCTACTATACAAACAAGATTTAGTGGTAATGATGCCACAAAGAAGACTCAGAAGACTCTTCTGAAGCAAATGTATAAGAACTTTAGTGCTCCAACCACATAGTCTCTTGTCTCTATTTTTAACAGGCTTCAGAAGATTGTAAGTCAACTGGCTATCTTGGGTGAAAACATTTCACAAGAAGATCTCAATTTGAAATTTTTGAGAAGTCTGCCTTCTGAGTGAAATACTGTTAGGTTTTAGAAGTTTCTATAACTTAGTGCTGCTACTTATACAAGTTACTACTGCTAGTTCTACTTAGTGCTGCTGGTGAAGAATGCTAAAGATTCAAGAAAATAGACTAAGTAGTTAGTACTGTTAGTTATAATTAGTTAGTACTGCCAGTACATTGTTAGTACTGCCAGTTAGACTTAGTACTGTTAGTAGTAAGTTAGTACTGCTAGCATATATAGATAGTACTGCTTAAGTGATATGCATGAGATATATTAGGAATAGATATGCATGATCATTTAACGTATTTTATAAGTCCATTAGGGTTTCCTTGGTGTATAAAAGGAACCCTACGACATTAGTTAGATATACAAGTTTCACAAATATTCATAGTTAGTAATCTGTAACCTAGCAGATTAATAGTAATCAAAGTTCTATTTTATTCATTGTTCTTCTTAGCAGTATAAGTTAGTTTCCGCATAACTTATATTCATAGTCATTGTTTCTCTTGTAGTTAGTTTGGATCTATCAAGATTAGCTACCACCCTTAACAGGCTAGAAAGATCTATTCATTGGGATCAACAAGTGGTGTCAGAGCTTGTTGAAAAACTCTGAGTAAGAAGAATCAAAACGGATCTGTTATAAACCTTTACCTTTCAGATTTATTCAATGGCAGGAGAAGATGAATTTCATGATGATAATCCACCACCAGCACCACCAGTCACACCTACACAACAAGCCTCTCACACTCTGTCAACTATTAAACTCCCTATTTTGAAGAAAGGTGAGTATGACATATGAGCCATGAAAATGGAACATTACTTGGAGCATATAGATTATCCTATATGGGAAATCATACAACAGGGAAATGGTCTAGTACAAGTCTCAACAGACACAAATTGACAAATAAAGGTTTTGCCTCCTAAAACTGCTAAAGAGATTTTGGCTAGAGAAAGAGAAAGAAAAGCAAGAACCACCTTGCTTATGGCTATACCAGAAGACCATTTAGCAAAGTTTCACAAAATGACTGATGCTAAAGAAATATAGGAAGCTATCAAATCCAAATTTAGTGTCAATGATGAATCTAAGAAGATGCAGAAATACATTCTCAAGCAATAATTTGAAAGCTTTTCTGTATCCAACTCAGAAGGATTGCATAAAGGTTATGACAGGTTTCAGAGTCTTCTGAGTCAACTTGAGATTCATGGGGCAGGTGTCTCCACTAAAGATGCCAATCAAAAGTTTCTTAGGTCTTTACCTGTTTCTTGGTCCCAAGTATCCTTGATAATGAGGACCAAGCCAGGAGTAGATACTCTTAGTTTCAATGATCTTTATAACAACCTTAGAGCCTTTGAGTCAGATATTAAAGGCTTTACTGCATCATCTTCCAGCACACAGAATATGGCATTTGGTTCTTCTAAAAGCACTAACAGTATTAATGATGTTAATACTGCTTATGGTGTTTCTACTTCTTTTGGCCATAACTCACAAAAAGAAGGATCTTCATCATACACTGATGAACTCAAGTACTCTTTCTTTGCTAATCAATCAAGTGGTCCATAATTGGATCATGAAGATCTTGAACAGGTTGATGAGTTTGATCTAGAAGAGATAGACTTGAAATGGCAAGTGGCTATGATTTCCATGAGATTGAAGAAGTTTTACAAGAAGACAGGGAGAAGGCTACAATTTAATGCCAAGGAACCAGTTGGATTTGACAAGACCCATGTTTAGTGCTTCAATTGTCATAACACAGGGCACTTTGCTAGAGAGTGCAGATCAAAAGAAAATCAAGAAAGCAGAAGAAGATATGCAGGGAACACTGGATATAGAGCAAAAGACAATGGAAGGAGACCTAGAAAACAGGAGGAACCTTGGTAGTGAAGTTTAGATACACAATAAAATATACTATAAAAATAATATTCCACAAAAGCGATTAAGAAAATTCCCTAAGGAAAATTAACTCTTAAAAAATATATATAATATATAATATGTATATTTAACCGGGTAAATATGATCACCCGGGTCGTTTCCCCAACGACTAGTGAAATTGAAACCTCGTTTAAGCTTGGATTATGATTTGAATGAGAAAATAGATAATTTGATGATCTATTACTACTAAATAAAAGCAACAATTAAAATAAGAAATTAAAAGCAATTAAACATTTAAAATGATTAACGGGAAACAAATATAACGCGACAAATAAGCAAGTACACTAGAATTAACTCCTAAAAATGTAAACTAAATTTCTAAACCTAAAATAGAACAAAAGAAAATTTTAGGAAAAAGAAAAACATTTTTTTATTATTTTTGAATTTATTATGAATTAAAAACTAATTTAATCTAATTAAATCTTTAAAAAAAATAGTAAATTAAGTACTAAAAATTTGGAAAAATGATTTTTAAACTTTGAAAAATCTAAAATAATATAAAAACTCATCAGACTATTTTTAACTATTTTTAAGATTAAAAATCTATTTTTAAAAATTAAAAATTAAAGCTTAAAAATGAAATTTAAAATCTAAAAGTGGTGAAAATGATTTTACTGAATGTAAACCTTAAGCTATTTTTTATAAAACTAAAAACTATTTTTTTGTATTTTTCTGAAACTTTTTTCTATTTTTTATGTATTTTTTTAAGATTTTTACTTTCGAAAATCTATTAAAAATAAAATAATAGATGAAAAATTACGAAAAATTCAGGTAAAATCTATAACCTAACAAGGATCAAAGGAAAAATAAGTAATCTTGCCCAGCTTATCAAATAAGCTGAGAAGTTAGCTTATTAGGCTACGGCTTATATAACAAAAAAGAAAGTAAAATGAGTATAAGTATTAAATGTGGGGAAGAGATACTGGATGAGCTATTGAAGCAAATGGTTAACACGTTGGGCTTATAAGTGTGAGGTCTCAGGTTCGAGGGTGGGCAACCCCAACTTTTTGCAATTTTTTTATTTTTTTATTTTTATGAAAAACTAAATACTAGGACTTAAAAAGGACATAAAATTGAGCAATTTTAATAAAGGGGACATAAGCTAAAACTGACTATTAAGCTCAAAAACAGCTTATAAATAAGCTGTCACAGAAACAAGGTGTTTGGGCTTATTCTCACTTAAACTGCTTTATTAAGCTCAAATTAAGCTCAATTTTAAAAAGGAAAAGTATTCTAGACAGCTTATAAGTTGCTTAATCTAAGAATGAAAAGAAACCTAAGCTAGAAACACTGAAAGATACTTAAATTTGATGATGAAAGTAGCTAACTCAGGAAATGACTCAAAAAGCTAAAAATTTAGAAAAGCTAAAATGCTTAAAAGGCCAAAGTAGAAACTGAGCTTATCAAGACTTATAAATCAACTAACAAACTTCTTATTTAAACAATAAAATCTAACTCGTTAAGCTAGAATTCTAAATTTCAAAAGCTATAACTATTAGCTACTATTTTTGCGATCTTTTTAGATTTTGGGACTTTAGCTAAAAATGTACTAAAGTAAATAAGCTAAAAGATGAAAGTTAAGCTCCTTAATTTATATTAAGTTATTCCTTAAACTATTAGCTAAGATAAATGGAACTCTAAATCCTAAGATTAAAAGCTATGAACTAAGCTTAAAAGTGACAGCAGTACTAACTGTTAGTTAGTACTGATGCACTTGACACTAGTAAAAATCAAAAGTGCAGGTTACCTTGAGGTAAAACCTGCACTAAGACACTCTTAGTGAGTGTTTACAAACACAATGCAAACCTAACAAAAGCTCAAAGAGCTAAGATTACATTGTTTTTCCCCAGCTAGTTAAACTTAAATACTAAGTACCCTGGTGCTTAGACACAAACTTTAACTCCTCATTTGATCAAATCTAACATCTAACTTTTGAAAACTCATTTTTTACTAATCTCTAATGATTTATAAACTGACTCAAGTAAAAACCAAGACTCACTTTGACTATTTGAGGTCAAAGTGAGTTTTCCCAAACACTCCTTTACCTATTGACAGAAATTGAGTAAGCTTAAACTATGAAATCTATTTAACAAAACCTAATTACCAGGTTTTAACTAGCTTATAACAAGCTTAATAATCATAAACTAACAACTAGATTTAGCTAAAACTTAAGATCTAAGATTATGCTTACTAGTGTTTTTGGGTTTTTTTTAAGCTTTATAAGACAGAAATGAAAATCTAACTTCTATAACTAGCAATCTAACAATGTATGATCACGGAAGTAGATAATAAGCACTGTAATGAGCATATGTCAACTCAAATAGCAATAAGTATAAGCAAAATGAGCAAAAACTTTAGACTAATATGGCTATATAACAATTATATTAAGCTAGAATTTAAACAAAGTAAAATAAAAGAAAACTTACTTTGAGTTCAGCTTACAGACGCTAGAGGCTCTTAGAAGAGTTATCTACTAGCTCCCTAGCTTATTAATAAGCTAGGGTATAAGTCCTTGGGAGCTCTTCCAAAGTTAGCTCCCCTTCCATAGCTTATAAATGCCAATTGTCTAAGTTTTTTATGATTATTTAAGATATTAAAGACTTGATTAAGCTTAATAAGCTCTCAATCATGAGCTTTAGAGAGCTCATGAGAGCTGAATAGATCTTATGAGCTTATTCGTCTTGAATAACAATTAATAGAATAAAAGTGCGAGGCTTTATGAATTAGACAAAAAGAGCGTATGAGAGATTAAAAATAAAACTGAATTTTTCATTAAAATATAAGCTTGGTTACAATACTCAAAGAAAGTTACAAAGTTTTAAGGGAATTAAGCTAGAAAAAGAAATTTAGCTATAACTAAATCTAAGACTACTGTTGTGCCATGTGTGTAGAGTGAGGCCTTTTATAGGGCTGCCATCGAAGTTTTGGATCATGAATCCATCCCCTTCCTTTATTCCGCCCCACCTTGATTCTTCTTATCATGCCAAGTGATTTGAGCCGTTTGTCATTTTGATAACTCACACGGATTGCCAAGCTGTCATTCTTTGATGTGACAGCTTGTGCTAGTTGTGTGAGTGTGTTTAGTGCAAAACCCATGCCTCTTTGTGTTTCTTTCATAGCTGTGTGTGCTCTATGCTTGAGTAGACCAATGATTGCTCTTGATTTGACTGAACTATCCCTGCCATTTGGTTGTAGAGCACTTGAATAGACTTTCTTGCCCCTCAATTTCAAAAACCCCTTTGTTTTTTACTATGGTGAAAACTGGGGACGAAGGTGAACAGTAATTCGTGTTTGGCGCCAAGTTTTATAACTGAAAAGGGTAATTTCAGTTGGAAGTTTGGGCTAATTACACAAATGGTCCTTGTCTTTCTTTTCTCCTTTTCTAGTTATAAAAGGACTTTCTGAAATTACAAAATTGGTCCTTGGAGTTTTAAAAGAAAGAGTTGGACTAGGTTTTGGGCTTGTGGTTATGGGCTTGGATCCGGGTATAGAATTTTAGGGTTTTTTCTGGCCCATTAAGGGTTCTAGGGCCCAATAAGAGGTGAGGGGTTATTTTTGGACTTTGGTGAAACTTGGAGGGTGAAAATGGAATGTTTTTTTATTGGTTGACTTTTTGTTGACCATTTTTGACTGGATTTGACTGAGGCTTGACTTTTCTGGCTTCGGCTTTGAATCTTTGGCTTCTTTTTGTACTCTTCTGATTCTCGTGTCCGTGCTTGCCCGTTTTTAACTGTTTTCTTATGATTTTTGATATATCCGTACCTGCACACACAAAACACAAATACAAGCATATTTTTGCCATTTTTGGTCTGTTTTGGGTTTAATTGGGTTATTTTAGGTATTAACAGATATGTGTATTTTACACTTATCAAAATTCCCCAAACTAAACGATTGCGTGTCCTCACGCCTATATTCATGCCTTATACCAAATACACTTGAAACCTTCCTAAATAAACCTTTGAAAAAGTTAATAGCAAAGATTTTTGTTGAGAGAGCTAAGAGATCACAAGTTATAAAACACCCGATTTCCCATTTTCAAAGATTTTTTTCTCTTTTTATGATTTTTCTTGATAACTATCTACCTAACTACAACTTATTCTTGTGTTGGCATAATGTATTGTTTTCATTACCTCATTGATAACTTTAAGGATCATAGAATAAAAAGCACAATTAAGTGTCTAAAAGATAACTTCATCATCCCTGATTTTTTTACTTTTCCCATGCTAAGCATAAAAAAAAGATCACCGTTAATTACAAGTCATGACACTAACACTACTCATAAATACTAATTGTGTACTTACTTTTCCTCCCGCAAATCCTACTTTTGTATCTCAAGATTTTACTTAAGTCATATACCCGAAGGCTCTTTAAGACTTGTTTAGATACTTATTAATTCCAAAAATAAAGTGTAATGGTTAAGAATGCAATAATTAGCTCCTAGCCCTTTTCAAAAGATCAAATGTCATCAAGATTAAAGTCCACATCGAGGCAACCAAAATTTGGCTTTTATTAGGCTACTAAAGCAAGGCACCATTCATGTCATATACCCTAAGGCTCTTTAAGTCATGAATGGACCAATCTCATTTGCACCATATACTCTTAGGCTCTTTATGCACAACATAAGACAAAAATTACAGCAAACTTTATTAAACTCAGTCCTTTGATGGCTAACAACATCGGCCACAGCTACCGAACAAGATGTAGCAATCATATTTTGACTCTTCGGTAAACTTCCTCGGACCTTTTAGAAGGCTTACATCGGTTGTGAGCCGGCAAGATACAACACTTTTATCAGTCTAGGATTAATTTTGAAATCTACTTATCCATATAACCTAAGGCCGACTCTTTAAGGAATAAGCAAATTATTTATTAATGATAATATAGTATGCCAAATTAAGTATTCCTGATGTGTATCATCCTAATCACAAAGGAACTAAAGAAACTTTATTAGCTAATTATTAACCAAAAAACCATACAACTCTATTTATTAAACATTCATATAATGGTGAAACAAGCTAATGGGAGAAAAAGCCACAATTAACACTTATGAGCTTGAAAGAAAACAATTACTCTACGTTTAATTTCATGACTTATAAATACACTATCATTTCTCATTCTTCGCAATTTAAAATCTCTAAGAAAGAAATTCGTGAACACTTAGCCATATAAATCCAAGCCCAGCATTTTTAAAATAACTTGAGATTAGCAAAGACTTCATTTACTAAACGATTCAAAGTCTAGCCTGTTTAAAGTCTTGCATGAGACTAGCACAAACTATCATCATTAAATTGTTAGGGAGGAAAGCTTAGAATTCTACCACTGCGATAAAGCTAGAACTCTACACGTTCGATCGGGTCAAAAATTACTTCTTATTCTTACCAACGGAAAACCTACATTTTTGTCTTAACACATATTTTTTTTGTGACTTAAAAATTTAAATTTTTTTGCTATTTTTGTGAGAAAACGGGTACGTGAGAACAAAACAATAAGCAAGCAATAACAAATCGATATATTCCCTTCCCCAAACTAAAACGAAACATTGTCCTCAATGTTTAAAGTTGGGTCTCTACGAAAATCTAAGCCGTTTACGAATTATGCAAAGATAGACGTTAATCGATAATGATGAAAGGATATGGATCTCCCCAAACTAATTTCACTCAAAGGATGAGAAGCTCGAGTAGAACGGGACAAATCAACCAGACACGAGAGGCTTCAAATAATTTGTTGGGTCGATCCTACAAAATCACAACAAACAAGCAACAAATATCGAGAAATCGGAGAGAGTACAAGCCTCTCTCAACACAACACATTAGATAATAGAAAATAGAAAGAAGATAGAAAAGATAAGCATGGGGTGAACTCCCACGAAGCGGCTTGTTTTTGGTCTCCGAGTCGCAAGCTCGACTCGATCCCTGAATTTAGATGTCCTTAGGGAAAGTCTGGAGGTCCGGGATAACCAATGGTGGTGTATCCCCTCCATAGTAGTGCTTAAGACAGTGGCAATTGACTTTGAAATTCGAACCATCGGCATGAGACAACTTGGCAGTGCCATAAGGATAAACTT
>BQNB010059397.1:0-37348 GCA_026074375.1 Tanacetum coccineum
GGGAAGAAAAGTTAAGTCAATACCCCCATATGTTTGTCAAATGATCTCCATGTTATTTTGATCCACCTCAAAACGGGTCATTAGTTAGATTGTAAATATCGAGCATGTAAAAGCTCAAGTGTAGGGGTACGTGTTATAAACCCCATGTGATGTATTATGTTATAAAAAATGAGAAAAGAAAAAGAAAGATATTGATGTAGAGTTGTGTAGAGTTTGTATATCTTCGTCCGAGCCTTGGCTTTGCAACCAAACCAGCGTGTATTTGTGTAAGTAATTAGCTAACCCTTCCACCCCAAATTCACCCAAAGTCACCACCCAAATGTATCCCATCCATTTCTGTTTCCATTATATGTTATCTTACACCTACACCCCACAACCCTTTAAAAAGACCTCTTAGATAGTAATGAATAACACTTGCACCTAGCGATAGAGGTTTGATCATTTACCAAGTCTATGGTAATTTATATGCTATGACAGGTAATGAGTGTGATTTTCCATTTCCCCCATATGTTATAATTCATTATACACCCGAGTGAAAAAGAGAATCCCAAACACTTATGTGAGGTGCTAGTATATACTTTATGTGCTTTTAACTATGAGGTCTAGAAGGTTTTGTTGTAGAATATTTTTAAAGAGTAGGTAAAATAACCCTTCATATTGTTATTGTCTAGGTAGAAAAGCCCATTTTCTTGAGGATAAGCAAATCCCAAGTGTAGGGGTATTTGATGAAGTGTTATTTTATACACTTTTTTGGGGTCGTTTAACCCCCAAAATCATGCATTTATTTCCAAAATAGGTACTTAATCGTTCCTTTTCAGGTATTTCTCATTTGGAAGGCATTTGGATGAATTAAACGTGACTTGGGCTCATTTAGAGATGAAACGGACGAGATTACGAACCAACACCAAAACTCTTGAAGATTTGTGCTCATAGAGCCTGGAGACGGCGTCATAAGATATACACGACGCCGTCACAACTCATCAAGTGACGACGTCACAATTTTAATGACGGCGTCAGCCTGCACCAACTCAAACCCAAATCTAGAAGATTCATCTTATGACGGCGTCACGACTAAAATGCGATGCCGTCGCGTTGTTTTTCCTATATATACAAACCCAAATTTAGGGTTTTGAGTGTGTAACCTTAGAATAAAAAGAGGGTATAAACCCTAGTTCATTTAGCAACTGTTCAGGGACGATTTTAGGGCCTAAAAATCCTATTGTACTTCATCCAACTCATGTTTTAATCAAGTAAGGTTTATTTAATCATTTAATATGTCTATGTGTTTTTGTGTTGTTTGATTTCATCTATGTTCTGCCTTTTATTAACTTGCTTGGCTAACTTCCTATCTTGTGTTATTTATGATTTATGAAACTTAGATGTAGATTTTAGTGGTGTTGCTTCTTGTGATTAGATGGTGATGTTAGGTCTTAGAAAACCAGCTTTTGTCTGTATCACTGTTGATATGTCAAGGGAATCATGATTGTGTTAGAAAGGGATCCATCGGGTAAAACAGTTCTTCATACTACCTTGCCCCTAATATGGTTGTACACTCTTTAATATTATTTCACATTTGCACTTTTGTTATACTTGGGGCCTTTGTAATAGTCTTCCTTTACTTCTTGCTTGTGCGTTGCTTCAACGGAATACTAAGTAGACGGCAGGTTCGTGTAATTTGTTTATGACTTAGGAAATAATTACACAGATCATCATAAGTGTGACAAGTCAACAACACTAAGAGAAGCAATCTAGGGAGTAATACATGATCAAATAAACACAATCTTTTATTATATTGTTATCACTATTAGTTAAGAATATTATTTAGTTTAATAGCTAAAACCTAACCACTCTCCATTAATGATTTAATAGCTTTCCAGAAAAATAAAAAGCACAAAAAGGAATCTTCCCTCTACTCTTTAGAATTCAGTTTAGAAGTTGATCAAGCCTTCCAACCTATTCCTCGACTGTGGTGAACGATAACTCCCCCGAGTCTTGGCCTTCTACTACTATAATGATTAGCGTGCTCTGTTAGGGAGTTTGTGAAGAACTTCTTGTTGAAGGGTCTAACGACGACGGCATCTTGATGAAATGTGCGTAGTTATTCTTTAGGATATAGCCATTAAGATTTAAATGGCTTAGATGTCTAGGGAAACATGAGAAGTGTAGAAAGGATACCGTCTGGTAATAGTCTCATAACTACCTTACCCCTAATATGGTTGATCCCTCTTAAGATATTTCAATTGCATTTAATATACTCTTAGGGGCCTTGTAATAGTCTTCATACTACCTTACTTGTGCGTTGCCTTAACGGAATATTAAATAGACGACGGGTTCGTGTAATTCATTTATGACTTAGGAAAAATACCTTACATAGATTTCACGAGTGTGTACAAGGCAACAAGATAGATGAAGCAATCTAATGAGTATTGCTGAAGGTACCGTATACAAGAGTGATGGGAAAATAATGCTTCATAACAAAGCACTCCCAAAGGATTGCTACAAAGTATCAATTGATAGATCTCTAGTTGATGCAGCATTTATACCGGATGTAGGAAGTAACGGTTGCACAACAGTTTTGGATGCAGTAGGTGGTTTTGTTGCATGGCCAAAGAATCAAGTTGTTTTGGATCCAAAGATACAAACATGTGTTCTATGAACCTACATATATATAATTCTTCATATTTAATTCAGTGTTTCATACATGCGGCTTTTGTTTCCTGCAAGCAACACCACCAAGTACCATACAAATGATCACTGGTGAGAACAAAACTGCACCTAAAGTACAAACGAAGCGCAAAAACGTTTACGTCTCTAGTGATGCCATGCAAAAGGAAGCTAATAAGAAGAGGAGTCAGAAGGCCTTAGTTTATTGAGAAGTTTAGTATATACGACATTACAATTTTATATTGGTTCAGTTATATACATTCTAGTTTTATTGTATTTGAATTTATTTTGATATATATATTTGATTTTGTTTTGATATATATTGATTTCTTAAATGTGACTAAAAGATGCATATGGTCACACTTGTTAACACTTTTTGGTCATTGTTTGCTTAATTCTTTGTGTGACTAAATATTACAAAAGGCCACACAAACATAAAATTCATGTGGCCATTGGATGATTAATAGTCACACAAAATACACATTTCTTCACTTTAAACACCATATGGTCACACTTATTAACACTTTTGGTCACTTTATGCTTAATTGTATGTGACTAAACACCCAAAAGAAACATGCCTTGTGTGACTAAATATTACAAATGGCCACACAAACATAAAATTCATGTGGCCATTGGATGATCAATAGTCACACAAAATACACATTTCTTCACTTTAAACACCATATGGTCACACTTATTAACACTTTTGGCTACTTTATGCTTAATTATATGTGACTAAATACCCAAAACAAACATGCTTTGTGTGACTAAATATTACAAAAGGCCACACTAACATAAAATTCATGTGACCATTGGATGATCAATAGTCACACAAAATACACATTTCTTCACTTTAAACAGCATATGGTCACACTTATTAACACTTTTGGTCACTTTATGCTTAGTTGTATGTGACTAAATACCCAAAACAAACATGCTTTGTGTGACTAAATATTACAAAAGGCCACACAAACATAAAATTCATGTGGCCATTGGATGATCAATAGTCACACAAAATACACATTTCTTCACTTTAAACAGCATATGGTCACACTTATTAACACTTTTGGTCACTTTATGCTTAGTTGTATGTGACTAAATACCCAAAACAAACATGCTTTGTGTGACTAAATATTACAAAAGGCCACACAAACATAAAATTCATGTGGCCATTGGATGATCAATAGTCACACAAAATACACATTTCTTCACTTTAAACAGCATATGGTCACACTTATTAACACTTTTGGTCACTTTATGCTTAATTGTATGTGACTAAATACCCAAAACAAACATGCTTTGTGTGACTAAATATTACAAAAGGCCACACAAACATAAAATTCATGTGGCCATTAGATGAACAATAGTCACACAAAATACACATTTCTTCACTTTAAACAGCATATGGTCACACTTATTAACACTTTTGGCCACTTTATGCTTAATTATATGTGACTAAATACCCAAAACAAACATGCTTTGTGTGACTAAATATTACAAAAGGCCACACAAACATAAAATTCATGTGGCCATTGGATGATCAATAGTCACATAAAATACACATTTCTTCACTTTAAACAACATATGGTCACACTTATTAACACTTTTGGCCACTTTATGCTTAATTGTATGTGACTAAATACCCAAAACAAACATGCTTTGTGTGACTAAATATTACAAAAAGCCACACAAACATAACATTCATGTGGCCATTAGATGAACAATAGTCACACAAAATACACTTTTACTTCACTTTAAACACTATATGGTCACACTTATTAATACTTTTGGCCACTTTATGCTTAATTGTATATGACTAAATACCAAAAAAAATGCTTTGTATGACTAAATATTACAAAAGGCCATACAAACATAAACTTAATGTGGCTATTGAATGATCAATAGTCACACAAAATACACATTTCTTCCCTTTAAACAGCATATGGTCACACTTATTAACACTTTTGGTCACTTTATGCTTAATTGTATGTGACTAAATACCCAAAACAAACATGCTTTGTGTGACTAAATATTACAAAAGGCCACACAAACATAAAATTCATGTGGCCATTGGATGATCAATAGTCACACAAAATACACATTTCTTCACTTTAAACAGCATATGGTCACACTTATTAACACTTTTGGCCACTTTATGCTTAATTGTATGTGACTAAATACCCAAAACAAACATGCTTTGTGTGACTAAATATTACAAAAGGCCACACAAACATAAAATTCATGTGGCCATTGGATGATCAATAGTCATACAAAATACACATTTCTTCACTTTAAACACCATATGGTCACACATATTAACATTTTCGGCCACTTTATGCTTAATTGTATGTGACTAAATACCCAAAAGAAACATGACTTGTGTGACTAAATATTATAAATGGCCACACAAACATAATATTCATGTGGCCATTGGATGATCAATAGTCACACAAAATACATATTTCTTCACTTTAAACACCATATGGTCACACTTATTAACACTTTTGGTCACTTTATGCTTAGTTGTATGTGACTAAATACCCAAAACAAACATGCTTTGTGTGGCTAAATATTACAAAAGGTCACACAAACATCAAATTCATGTGGCCATTGGATAATCAATAGTCACACAAATTACACATTTCTTCAATTTAAACACCATATGGTCACACTTATTAACACTTTTGGTCACTTTATGGTTAGTTGTATGTGACTAAATACCCAAAACAAACATGCTTTGTGTGGCTAAATATTACAAAAGGTCACACAAACATAAAATTCATGTGGCCATTGGATGAACAATAGTCACACAAAATACACATTTCTTCACTTTAAACACCATATGGTCACACATATTAACACTTTTGGCCACTCTATGTTTAATTGTATGTGACTAAATATACAAAAAAACATGCTTTGTTGGTTGTACATTGTTTACGGTCACTAAATTGTACCTATTTAGTCACACAAAAAACGTGGATACGGACACTAAAGCTTCCTTATGTGTGACTAACTCGAATGCGTGACCGTAGGTGACCTACGGCCGCGCGACCTTTTGTCACATACGAAACTTTTCGCGTGTGTGACTATATGTATATAGTCACACATTTTTGGTGTGACCAATACCACTTTTTGTACTAGTGATGATTAAAAGTCCTAGATGGTGATTTTACTACATAAACATCATATATACATATAACCATGAAAAGGAAAAGTTAAGGGCTTTAGATAACTTTAGTGTGATGAATAATGATGATGAGAAATATGTGCTAAACCCTTGTTTAGACTTTAAAACCAAAGCTTGCAACAATAAAAACCCTAGATTAGGTTTGAAACCCTAATCTTACTTTCTTTGATAAATACTTGTAAATGGTTAATCAAGGCTTGCAAACACCTTAGTATATCTTAGGAATAATGTGTGATGGCTTGTATATGTTGAAGAAAATTTTGTATGGATTATTATAAAGGGGTGTTTTGAGCCGTGGGATGCCAAGGAGCAAAAGGGAGAGATTTTTGATTTTTTTTCTAAGTGTTATGTGAACTTATCTCTTGAAATCTATAAGTAATATACATGTAGGACTAGTCAAGGAGACATAGTGAGGGTCTTTAGGAAGTATTGATCTTGGTCTTTGGTCAAAGAAACAAGAAAAGCTAGGTTTAATGGTGTAGATGTTGTACAAAACCAAGTTGCAAGATTTTTTTTCATATTTCTTTGTATCAATTGCAACAAATCCGGCCATAAAGAGATATATATGATATATTTTTGTAATTTTTATGTATTGGGTATAAATGTGGGTATTTGTTGAAGCGTAGAAAAATTTTGGTGGTTCCGGGAATGCCTAAACGTATTTTATCGCGAAACGAAATCAATTTACGCAACCAATAAAAATACAATAAACAAGGTTAATAATTATCATCAAAATAATTACTTAACACTTGCTTAATGTAAACATTTAATTGTTTGGTGCCCGTTTACATTGAATACTAATTTTTGGCGTACGCAATTAAACTTAACGTTTACGATTTAAAGCAAACATGTACAATACAAAAGATACATTGTGGATTTATTGATGACGTCAATGACCCTAAAACATGGGGTGTTATAGTACACACATAAATAGACAAGAAAGACTAATTATTATTGCAAAAAACAGCAATAAACGTCCCGCTAGTAAAGGGACAGGGCCTAATAAACATCGCTGCTAAAAATCGTAACGCAAGCCACAAATAAAGTGACTACTTTGTTTACAAAAGTTAACGATCATTAAGCTATTGCGACGGAAATAAAAGTTTGTGTTCAATACGACATAAAGTAAGTTACACGCGTACGTAACAATATTAAGCTTTTTCACCACTCCAAAAAAGCTAAGATACAACTCTTACTATGAATTATAAAATCAAATTATGTTGCAATAATGGCATTGCTATGTTTCATTTATAAGCATGCTTTAAAATATCCAAAAGCAATATTACACAATTTAAAGTATAAATTTATTGTCTTGAATTTTTAACAAATCATGACAGACTACTAGTTATAAAATCGTCAATAACCAAACATGTACAATGTCTTTATACTAATAAATTAAGTAAAGACATGTAGTACATAAAAGTCTTAAAATTACTATAGTCGCTTTGAACAAAGTTACTCATAAAGTCTCACACATCAATTACATCATAAAGCATAGACATCTTTAGGTACATACAACAATATGTACAGTATGAAGATTGTTAATTTATAATCACTATCATTGCATAATTATACACGCATCATTTTTATAACAAATTAAACTTAAAAAGAGTGCAATTGCTTAAACGCAATATATTATTCAATAATGACGCAATACATACAAGCATTACTAAAGATAAAACATTAAGTATAATACTTTAGTTATACTAACAATATTACCTTTTGCTTTAAATTGTGACATTTTTAATTCAGAAAGTTACTACATTACACAACTTCAATACATCTTTAACCATAAAACTTCATTCATATGTCACAGCAAAAGAAACAACATGAGGTTACAAAGTACAGTATCCTTCACATTACATTGAATACTTGGCTACAAGGTAACAAAATCATACACCAAAGTTACTTAGTTTAGAGGATAAATCCTCAGACAACACGTCGGCTACTCGACCCTTCACCCATGGAACTGTCACCACGGTCCAACACACCACGAAGCAAGTTAGGAGACAAGCCAGGAGAAGAAAGTATAGTCTCCATATATTCCCATTTGATCTTCTTCAAACCTCTAACAACATCCTTAGTTTTGCGTGAAAGGTCTGGGTCAAATGCTGAAACTCGTTGGTTAGACATGAGGAGGTTGCGAGCTTCTTGACGTCCTAAATCACGCCCATGATCTATGAGCACCTTTTGGACCTTCAGCATCTCATTATCAAACTGTTCACTGCGAAGAACTTTTGTAAGCATCCTCGGGATGGCCTTTCGCATCACCCATTCCAAATCACATCTGAGCCCAACTTTCTTTCGCTCTAACAAAGTAACTTTCTTAGGTAGGTTCGTTTCCAACTCCTTCACTCTAGTAAGGTCCCCAAACAAGTTGTTATAGCTAGCACACGACATGGTGTAGTATGATGTTAAGCTTTCATTTTTTAGAACGCAAACTGTCAACAGTTGCTTGCATCGATCCATTCATTTCTTGCGCCATAGTCAATATCCCTTTGGTCTGATATAGGGAGCTAGTAAGTTCTTCTACCCTTCTTTGGTAGTAGGCCGACGACCCACATGAGCTCTCGTTGAAAGGGGAGTTGAGCGGGGTTGATCTGCGGCACATCAATAGGGTAAGCCGTATAGCCTTGTACCTCAGACGTCACCCCAGCCATGTTGGTGTGTTGCGCTCCAGAACCAACAGAGAATTGATGTTTACCACAAACGTCAGACACATAACTTGTTTCAACTCCTATCATAGCTTTAAAGCCTTGCTCATCCTTAACTTGTACTTTGTTGTTCTCATAGGAACATGTCCAGCTCGGCTTGGAAAGAAACTCGTTTACCACAGTGTTTCCATCAATAGCACCGCCACCTGGTAAGTCGAAAACATTCCCGAACGGACCTAAATCTGGAAGAACATCAGAAGGACCAGACGTAGTATCAATCAAGCTTTTCTCGTTCACTCCACCGTGTGAGGTAGGGTTATCCAGCAAATGAATAATAGCTTTACCTGCAAAGTAAGATACATAAATATAAAGGAAAGAGATTAAATAGAAGGTCAACTATAAAGAAGAAGAAGACAGCTTACCTTTATCCTTCTTTTTGTCTTCCATGTTTGTATGAATCTTGCAAGATAAGGATGGACTGTTACCCAATTAACACGAAAAAATAATCCTCATCATCCAGGCACCGAACAAAATGACCACTAAAATTTCTACAACGCATTTTTACTATTGTGATCAGCCATTGCAAATTGTAAAAACAATCATGAAACCTATGAAACCATAAGGCAGCTGCAAGTAGAGTATAGGCCAAATAGCTTGTTACAAAGAAACACCCTCATGGCCCTGGGGGGCATAACGTCCTTGGGCCACCAAATACTAAATTACCATACATGAGGACGGATACATATGCTCTAGACTATCATACATCCATATGGAAATATGTACCTGTCAAGCATCAATATTGCAATTAAATAAAAGCAAGCAAATACATTCATGCATGCACACACTAAAAATATTTAAGATATAGATATCCTAAAGTATCATGATGTGGAAAACAAATAAAGCATGCACATACATTCCTGCATGCACTCTACTCTACGTAAATATACATTTAGATGTAGATATCCTAAAGATATCATGATATGGGAAATCCATTATATATGAGAAAGATATGAACAATCTCCTGAGATTGTATGCAAATATTCGGTATCTTAAAGATCACATTGGATATATATGAAAGATATATAAGATCTCCAAAGATCACATTAAGATCTACGCAAATCTTCGACATCTATAAATAGGTACGTGGGAGGCAAATGACAGGGGCAATTATTCTTTCTAACTCTCCATTCTTCTCAAAAATATATATCAAACTCACATCATACGTATCCGTTGTCTGACTTAGCGTTATGAGTGTAATACGGGGAAAAATCATGTGTTTACCCACTAACGAGTGTTTCATTGTAAGGATACAGGGTAAAACAGGAGGGACACTGCGATGACTCAAACCCCTCTAGCAAGCCTGTGATCTACTATCATCTGGTATGCAATGAGAGTGACTAATTTAGAACAAAATCATTTTTCTCAACAACCTTAGGAATAAACTGAGTTTTTAGAAACGGAGTTACAAAATAAAGTTTATTTCTAAAATTTAAAGGTTTTGCAAACTTAGTATTCACACTTGTACCTTGCTGATTCTTTTGTGATTCAAAAAACTTTGCTTGTAACTGTGCTCTTAACTTAGCATTTTTAGAAATCTAATCATTAAGTTTTTGTTTCAAAGAGTCAGTTTTAAGTTTGTTTTGAGCACGTGTCAGATTGATCGAATCATAAAGATTTTTGTAAACTATCTTAAGGTGTTCTCTTTCCTTTTCTAAAGACAAAACTTGAAAAGCTAGTGACACATTCTCGTCAATAAGTTTTTGAATCCGGAATCAATGATTTTGGTGTTCAACACGAGTCACTTGACTTTTTCCGTTCCAATTCAGCTAACTTGCTTCAACTCGTTAACTACCATTAATTTATCTTGTAAATGAGCTGCAGATCATTTATCTCGAAAGATTTGTTGTTGATTTCTGTTATCAATGAAGCATCATGTATTTTCCAAGATTCATCACAAATTATTTTTTCTTTATTATGTTGCAAGGAAAGTTTAAGAGAAATGCAATATTTCTTAAGTTTTTCAAAATATTTCGATAGCTTGTTAAATGATTTGTTTGATTTTTGTTGATTAGAAAACTCAATTTTAAGAGTTTTACAACTTGCACAATTATCAACTCTATGCAAAGAACGGAAAATGTACACATGACATCACACGAGATATTTTCTTCCAAGAGTCGATCATTGTTAATTAAAAGTTGTTTTTTTCAATCTTAAAATATTTCTTTTTCACGGAACATTGGTCTACCTCTTTTTCCATTTGTTTAAAGATAGCTTTCATTTCAATCACCTCTTTGTAAAGTCCCATTTCAAAAAGTTTAAAAGATTCTCTAAGATTTGTTACAAATGGCATGACTTCTACTTCGAAAGCATCTTTAATGTGTTTCATCCCCCAATTTCACCAATTAGTGGCAATGACAACAGTTATGGCTTTGATCACATCATCAAACTTGTCAAAATGATTCTTTGCCTTTTGAAGTGAATCTTTTACCATACTGGTTGTCGAAAGTTGTTTTGGAAAAACTTTTGCAGGTGTTGGTTTTTCAACTGACACTGGTGGAACTGGTTTTGAAACTCGTAACGAATAGACTTGTTATGCAGACAACTGTTTTTGTAAAACAAAATACTCATAAAGTTTATTCAATTTTGCATAATCAATCGATTTTAATCATCATGTTCTTTTTGTTTTTCTTTCATTTTTAACCGACTCTCTTCATTCATATCAATGTTTTCTTTCGAATCACACACAAAAATTGGTACATGTATTGTAGCTAAACATTGAAATCAAAAACACATGTTGTTTTCCTATCAAGCTTAACGAAGATACAAAGGATTTTGATAACCAAGAGCTGTTTTGTGAGTATTGTCATAAAATCTTTGGAAGATTCAGGGTTAGTGGGTGCCTTAGTGAGTTCAAGACTCTTAGTGACAGCCTGATTTTTAAGGAACCAAAAATCTTCCAGTGTTGAAGTTTGGTAGTTTAGTGTTAAATTTATGTCTTTTAACCTAATATTTGGATTTGGGAATCATTTTATGATCATAACCCATTGAAGCAAGTATAAAGGCATTTTCATTTACATTCTTTTTGGAAGATGTTTCAGTGAGCTAATTAATTCCTAAGATTTTCTTTTTCTAATTTGAAATTTGATCATTTATACACTGACTCATTTCATCATAACTACTTAACCATTTTTCATTAACATGCTTTTCTTCTTTTAGTTGTTCTTGAAGAGCATGATTTTGTTTTATAAGTTTAGTGTTTTGAAGTTGAAATGTAACAACCTCTAGTTTTGCTTGTTTAAATACAAGTAAATCATCTCTACATTTATTCAGTTAAAAAATAAGTTTGTTTTATTTTGACAACAAATTCAGTCTTTGCTCTTCAACAAACTTATGTCAAGGCGAATATACTTTTAGGTAAGTTTGCCATTCAACACCTCATCCATAGATAAAAAATATTTAATCTTTATCACGTGATGATGTCAATCCATTCACCTATACCTATGCATGATTTTTATCAAGAAAAAGAAGGGAAACAGCAAGTTCATCAGCAAGAGCCATCAACACTTTGACTTAAACCATTTCTTCATCATCAAACACTTCATCTTGTTCCCAGTCAAATGTTTTAGCCACAAGACCTTTATTTTTAGACTGAAAAGGTTTGGCAGACTAAGTACTTGAAGGACTAACCTCAAGAAGTGCAAGTTTGGATTTGACCTTCTTGTACTCATTCTTGTAATTTTTTTGAATCTTTTGATTAGTTTGATTACTTTGAACTTGTTTTGTGGATTGAATAAGCTTAGGTGTAAATTTTTGGTTAAAATTTACTTAACCCTGAAGAAAAATTTAAATCACTTAAGGGATTTTGTAAGAAGACCTGACGTTATTCTTTAAAAATATTTGCAAGTTGACATGATTACCACATATATAACAATATGTTATCATTTGCCTTTAAAACCTAAAAAATTGTTTGTTTCTTTTTTAGTAGAAACGTTTTTGACCCACCAAAAAGGCTAATTCAATGAAACTCAATATCTAAATCTCTTAGATATTCCTCACTAGTTCTTTCATCAACCTCATCATCGGAATTTTTTAAAATCCTGAACAATATTATAGAAAAGATAGTCGATGATATAGGGTAGTTTGAGGGTGTAGTTATCAGGGCCCTTATTTGACTTAGTGTAACTCCTTAGATCAGGAAGTCCATCATAGACAAACTTCCCATACCTGTCAGCAAGGTCAAAGGTCTGGATATGATTTTAACGTTTCACAATCCTTGAGGAGAAGCTTAGCCAGATCATCAAGAAATTGTAAATCAAAACCACATATTGATACACGTTTAGACAGTTTTTTATACACCATCATTTGGAAACTCATTGAGCAAAGTCATATAACGAGTATAGGTCTGAGAGAGACTTCAAATGGTTAGCACTGAAAGTATTATATTCAAGTTTGAAATCCATAATCTTAATTTCCTTGGTTAATTTGAGGGCCTTAAAAGTGTGTGAACCAAGTCATTCCAAAGTATCATAGCTATCTCATAGCTAATGAGTGACTTCATTATATCATCTGGAAGACTGAATAATGATGCTTAAGGTGGTTGGTCCTTGAATGACCCACACCTCTCTCTCATCATTTGACCCTATGTGCTTCTCGTTTGTTTGCACCTTTAGTGGTTTTGGGTTAGAAAGGACTATCCTTAATACATGTTATGTAGTAGGGTTCTATTCTAGTTAAGAAGCAAAGCATGCGATTTTTCCACTTATTAAATTTACCAACTTCAAGTCGAGGAGCAACAACAGAATAACTACCTCCTTTCTTATCAACAAGTTGGGGTACATTACTTTTAGCCATGGTAGGATCTTGATTTTAATTTTTTTTAAACACTTTATAAAACTTGTTTTATAAATCAAATTGTTATGATACCACTTGTTGTTCCCTTTGTACTAGTTTAAAAATAACTAAGACTTAAAATAAACTAACCCATGCTTAAGTAATGTAGTGAAAAGGTTTTGTTAAAATATAAAAGAATTTTAACTAAAAACACAAAAACATGTTCAACGTTAAACCTTTATTGATATTTATCAAAGAATTATACCTTGTTGTTTGCGGAACAACAACAGGGATTGAATGACAATGTATAGTGTGGTGATCGCCTCTCTAATAACTCAAAGTAAACCACAGTATTACTTTGAGTTAACGACTATGCTAACTAACTACAACTTGTTTAATAGACTTAGTTAATTTGGAGGAGTAAGAGTTTGTGAATGATTTGTATCATTAATTGCACAAATGTAAAACCTTACTCCTTTACAAATGAATCTATTTATAGTGCTAGGATGGGTAAGAACCCATGTGGGTGATAAGTGAGTGTCCCCAAGTTGATTGGACAAGTACATTCATACATTTATCTCTATTACACATGCCTATTCTAGGTAAGGGGACAACATACTTTCTAAAGGTCAGTGATAACACTAACCTTGTTCTTATACCCATTTCAAAATAGTTTGACTTAAGGGGATAAGTACTTTATATTATCCCTTTAAACATATCCCGCCTATTCTTGAGTCTCTACGTCTTCATGTCTTCTTTATGGTTGAGGAGATCGTATAGGGTTTAGTGAGCTTATTGCCACAACTCACTGATCCCATCACCTTCTTCTTTGGTTCAGGAACTTCATTTACTAAGTACCGCCTCACTGAATGGCGAGTCTTTCTTCATAGTCTCTGATTGAACTCTTGAAGGCAACTCACTGAATGTCTATTTATTCAGTGACTTGAGTAATATTAAAAGGTTATCTAACACTTAGGATATTTTTCTATTCAAAAACCAAGGTAAAGATCATTGGATACCGAATTGGCCCAACAACTTCACTCTTCCTCTCATATATATATATATATATATATATATATATATATATATATATATATATATATATATATATGTGTAGTGTGTGTGTGTGGTGTGAGTGTGTGTGTGTGTGTGTTGTGTGTGTATGTAATGTCTGTATTTTTGAAATAGAGCTATAATGAAATTCTAAACAAAAATAATAATATAAAGTATTATAGTGATAGGGTCAACTCTCATTGAATCGTAAGCTTATATTTGATTCATTATAATAAGAGTTTCTGTAGGATCGATTAACTAGTTGATTTATGTAGTGTCGGGTGGTCGGAGATGATCAAACCAAACAAAATGATTCATGGTTTAGAGAGAGGGGGTGGAGAAAAAGGAAAAACTTTATCAAACAAAATGAAAGAATAAGTTTAGACATACTTTCCCACACCCTTCATGGAGAGTCATGAGGGGGATCTATAGCCTATCACTATGTTAACTATCCCTTGTTTGCAATATAGTCCCCTTCGTTTTAACGCATTGTTCTTAGCTATGTCCAATTCACTTGAAAGACGCTAGCTCACAACATATCAATCCTAACAATCTCCATCTAAAATAGTGTAACGCGGTGAATTGGTTTAAATCAATTCTACAAGCAAAATAAAGGAAATTAAAATGAAATGAAAGACTAGTATGTCTTTTGAGATCGTCTTCATGGATAATGAAATGGCTTGAATACTCTAGCTTTATTTCTTTAGCTTGTAGACGAACACACTGTAATGGTCTAGTTTGGTTATTACTCCCTCCCAACTAGTAGGCTCTTTTTCTTTAGCTCCCTCCCAAACCGACAACCCTTTACTAAAGAAGTGTATTCTGAATCCTTATGTCTTTAGTCTTCTCATATGCCGTGGAAAAATGTAGAGTAGACTCTGTTACCTTAATTAAAATAATCCAAACAAGAATGTTATCGTCTATAAAGTTTAAACAAGGTCATGTATGTAATAGGCTAGTCCCCGGTTTCAACGGGAGCATGGATTGTAATCTAATATTGTTCGTGTTTCAAGCTCAAAGCCCAAGTTTTACAGCCCCGACCCCTAAGTAGGAGAAAAAAGAAGAGTAGAAAAGCCCAATATGGCCACTTATGGCTTCAAGGTATAAAAGAAACCCTCTCCACACAAGTAGAGGGGTTGGTTGCATTTTTCACATTTGTAACCTCACCTTTCTCTCTTCTAATCTAAGATTCCAAGTTCCTTTCTTCCCTTCTTTCTTTCTTCAAATCCGCTCACATAAAGCATATCAATCGAGCTTATTCGAGTTGCTTATTAGTTTATAAAGGATTAATATAAGAACAACTTTGTGTATCAATCGCCAAGGGTTGTTTAGTGTTCGATTTGTGTGTTCGATAAGCTTACCGTTAAGGCTTATTTTACTTCATTAGACCATGGTTCAAAAGCTTGGAGCTATTGGCTTATTAACCCTTATTCTCATCTTTGTTTCTTCATGTTTCTTCATCTTATTAGTAGTCATTTGATAAATAGATAACTACTAAAGTCTTTTTATATCTAGTCATGTTTCTTATAAGACCCGAACTAGTCACGTTTCTAGCAAAAGAACCGATCTAGTCATTTTTCCAATAGGACCCGATCTAGTCATTTTGTTAAGGACCCGATCTTGTTCATATCTTCAAAGCACCGAACTAGCAAAGTTTACAAGGAAACCGATTTACCAAGTCAATACGAACAAAACATACACGTTTTAAATCAATTTTTAGTTTTCGGTTTCGAGTGTCAGTTAACTACGGGACTTCTTTTCTATACCATTACGATCGTGAACTCGTTTCGATCATCGTGATATATTTATTTTCTACCGACGATAAACGTACCACTCCGCGAGATCAAATTTACAAACGTTAACATTTTATAAATTTGAAAAACGAAGAAGGAGTAAGGGAAAAAACACGTGCATGATTATTTTTTAATATTGTTTAAAAATTTGAAAATTTCATTTTTAACCCTTTATTTTCTATAGTTTCACTTTTTTAACCCTTAGTTAATAACAACATTTTCTTTTAGCCCTTAGATTTTGGAACATTTTAATTCTAACCTTTCATTTTTTAAAACATTTTCATTTTTAGATCTTTGTTTTCAATTTTTTTTCTTTACTTAGTTTATATTCAATTTTAGCCCTTTAGTTGTAAGAAATTGCACCGTTAGTCCATATTTGAGTTTTCATCAACCGTTAATCATTTCAAGCTAAAAGTTTGTGCACCGTTCATCGTTTAAGCTCATTTTTCGCCAACGAAAGTTCAAATTCTTCAATTTCAACAACGATTTCTCATCATTTTTGTTTTACGGTTTCTTCTTGATTTTGTAAAATCCCGCGAAAGATACGATTCTTTTCTCGGTTTTAATCAAAGATTTGTAAAATCCCGTGAACGTTAATTGATTTCAATCCACAACAACAATCACTTTACCTACTTAAGATCCGATATCCATTCACAACATCACAATGTCAAATACCAATACCAATTTGCAAACTCAAACATCAAGTGTTCTTCAGAATGACACAGTTTCTTCGTGTTCAATTTCTAAAGTTCAAGAGAAGACACAACTTTCAAGAAGAGGATGCATGAGCAGTCTTAGAGCAATTAAGTCACAATTCAAGTTTCTCACAGAAACTTTACAAGATTTTGTTACCATGCCTATCTTCAAAAGAACATTCGCTTAAGACTTGGATTTACTAGAACAACATCTTACCAAAGAAACAATTTCTCAGACTGACTACAAGACTATTTTGACAAATCTCAGAACAACGTTTGAAAATGCTTTCAATTCAGAATTCAAAGAGCGTATGCAGAAATATACAAGATTTGATGCTCAATCCTTCAAAGATGCAATGATCTGTAACATGGATTCCATTGGGAAATACATGCTTGAGATAATTCTTCATCAACAACGGACTCTGTATTGGTTGAAACAAAAGCAGCTGATGCAGACACAAAAAGATCATTCAAATCCAATCCAAGCATTGAATATTGATTCATTAAAAGTTGATTTAGTTGTCATACAAAACACTTGTTCTGAGAAAGAAGACACTAATTCAAAGACTGCATCCAGCAAATTAGTAAAGGAATGCAGCTTGAATTTGAACACAAGATGTTCATGCATCACAATAAAAGATGTTAAAGTAAAGAAAGATGCATGACATATTTTCGATCTCTACGTTCACAACCTTCATGTCTTTCAAAAGATAATTAAAAGGCACTCGAGCGAACATGTTTCAAACGGCATTCATGTCGTACTTTGGTCAGATGTTGATACTTTATGAGAAACAATGCTCTTCAACGTCGATCAATACAAAAGAACTTGACAATAGATGATTTCAAGAGATGGATCCATGATAGCTTTTGGGTGGTAAATACACAGTTCAAAAGTTCATCGATTCAAAGTTTACATTGGATCATGACATAAAATGACAGACACGTACTTTGTTAAATACCACTAGAATCGAGGTTCAACACTTCTGGAGATACATTACTCCAAACACGCTGGGTTAATGTTAAGAAGGTCTGTTGCTTAAAAGAACACTTCATCAAAGACAGGTATGAAAGAAGGGTGAATAAAAGACAGATGCGTCGACAAGAGTATAGATTGATAGGGTAAAGCATTGGATGTGATTTGGTTGACACAGAGCATTTTGACAGAACTCATCAGTGAAAGATGCAACAGCAGGTACAGGGATTGATAAGATGCTGATGATGCAGATTCAGACCCATATATGACGACAGCCATGCTGAGGTACAATTGACTGCTGGATGTAATATCTTTGCTATCGGACAAACAACATACTGAGGGCCAAATATTATAATAAACCCCCTCGAAATTCATTAATGAAGGTAGGGTGTGACAGTTTCCTGAAACAGTGTCCAAGTTAAAAGTCGACTATGCATGATTCATTACCTGATGTAACCAGACAATCTTGTTCTATGCTCACAAACAATCACTCGGTTGATAATATTTTGCTAAAGAGACAGTTGCCCAATTTCAAAAAGATTTTTCAAGAATGGAAGCACATTGCATTGCTCTCAAACTTTATTATCAAAATCAATCTTTAAAATCAGGGCTAACATGGTCAAATGTTGATGTAACCAAGTATTAAGCCATGGATTAAAAAGGAGATTGATGTGCTTGAAACAATGAACATGAATCTAGTAAATAGTGTGGCTACATGTCGTAAGGAAAAATAAGAATTTGGGAAACAACTTACAAAGAATTTGTAGATTTCTATTAAAATAACGAGATCTAAGACTAAGACAGACAAATTCTTTGCTTAGTAAATTATTGCTTTGCCTTTGAATTTGAGGATGGTATATTTTTTTGTGAATAATTTAAAAGCTTAGATTTGAGAATTCAAGAAAAGGATAAAGTAATGGGTTTTTCTGCCAATTGCTGTTCTTTGTTTTAAAAAAATGACTCTTAAGGAAGTTTTTTTTTTAAACGGAAATAGTGGTAGATACTAAGTTTGATTAAAACTCAGTCTTGGGGAATACGGTGTTACCATCACTAAGAAACCAATCAAGTGTTAGGACAACAAATGCGTTTAAATCTGCAAGGGCTTAAATGTCAAAACAACAGTTTGCCTCCCAAGTTGATGTGAATAAGAATTTGTCAAATCCAGTCACTCAACATTATTTGCCTAAGAAAACAGAATCCGCCTTTGCAAAACCTGATCACGTGATTGTATCTAGCTCATCTAGGAATAGTGTAGGATCGATATTCCTTAATGAAACACTGATCTATATGTCATACTATGCAAGAATCTAGTTGGACTAAGTACCAAGAAGAGACACACAAGGCTTAATCAAACATATTTTTTATTATAACTCTTTAGAATCTGCCTAAATTGTAGATCTTAATTACAATATTAATCTCTAATTATTGCTAATAATGCTTTTTGCTATTGTTGCTTTGTTGTTGTGTTTTTCTTATATTAATACCTTCCTAGAGAATTTCTCTTAGTAACCCAACACCCCTCTATTTGTTCTTTTTCTGTGTATTGATCTCGTTATTTTAATAGAATCATACAAAGCTTTGTAATGTTGTTTCAAAGTCTTATTTTCCTTACGTTATGTAGCCTACGATGTTCTAATTCGATGTTCATGTTCAAGTAACATCAATTTTCCTTTTTAATCTTGGCATTATTATTTTTCATTCAAATTTGACATGTTGCCCTGATTTTAAAGATTTGATTTTTGATATTTTTAATGTTTGAGGAGCAATGCAATGTGCTTCAATTTGAAAAATTCTTTTTGAATTGGGCAATGTCTCTCTTGAGCAAAATTTTTTCAGACTCGAGTGATTGTTTTGAGATTCAGTTGTCTGTCTATACAGGTTAATGATTCAAAAGCATGGACTTTTAAACTTGACATGTTTCAGGTATGGTTCAACCCTTACCTTCATTTAATGGATTTCAGGTTGCTCATGTATGTGTTGTCTCCGATAGCAAAGATATTACATCCAGCAGTTCAATTGTACCAGCAGCCATTGGCTCCGTCGTCATATATGGGTCTGATATTCTGCATCATCAGCATCGTATCTTTCCCTGACCCTGCTGTTGTCACTTTGCACTGTTGAGTCTGTCATAATGCTATTCTGTGTCAACCAAATCAGCATCAAATGGCTTTACCGTATATCAATCTTTACTCTTGTGCCGTCTGCATCTGTCTTTATTCACCCTTCTTTATACTGTCTTTGATAAGTGTTTATTAGCAACAGACTTATTAACATTAACAATGTGTTGGGAGTAATGTATCTATGAAGTGTTGAACCTCGATTATTGTGTATTTATCAAGTACGTGTCTGTCATTTGATTGTTCATAATCCAATTGTAAACTTTGAATCGTATGTGAACTTTTGGGAACTGGGTGTTTACCACCCAAAAAAATGGGCTATCATGGATCCATCTTCTTGCAATTCATCTTTGTCAAGTTTCTTTTGTAGTTGATCTACGTTTTGAGGGAGCCATTTTTCTCATGAAAGTATCAAAATCTTGACCAAAGAATGACATGAATGCCCCGTTTGAATCAAATGGTCGATGCGAGTGGCTCTTTTTAAGTTATCTTTTTGATAAAGAACTTGAAGGTTGGTGATCGAAGAGATCGAAAATATTGTCATGATCTTTCTTTTACTTTTTAAACATCTTGTATGTTGATTGCTATGATACATCTTGTGTTTGTTCAGAATTCAGCTGCATCATTCCTTTGCTGATTTGTTGGTTGCAAGTCTTCTAAATTACTGCTTCTTTCTCAGAACAAGAGTTTTGTTTGACAACTAAATCAACTTTCAATGAATCAGAATTCAATGCTTGGGTTTGATTTGAATGATCTTCTTGTGTCTGCATCAACGTCTTTTGTTTCAACAAATGTAGAGTCCGTTGTTGATGAAGAATTATCTCAAGCATGTATTTCCGAATGGAATCCATGGTACAGATCATTGCATCATAATGGATGTGGTTTTGTAGCGTTGTATATTTCCTCTACCGCTTTCGAATTCTGAATTGAAAGCATTTTCAAACTTTGTTCTGAGATTAGTCAAAGTAGTTGTGCAATCAGTCCTAGAAAGTATATCTTTAGTAAGATGTTGTTCTAGTAAATCCAAGTCTTGAGAGAACGTTCTCTTGAAGATAGGCATGGTGCCATAATCTTGTAAAGTTTCTGAGAGAAACTTAAATAGTGACTTGATTTCTTTAAGACTGTGCATGCATCTACTTCTTGAAAGTTGTGTCTTCTCTTGAACTTTAGAAGTCGAACACAAAGAAGTTGTGTCATTTTGAAGAACACTTGATGTTTGAGGTTGCATGTTGTTATTGGTATTTGACATTTTGATGTTGTGAATGGATATCGGATCTTAAGTAGGTAAAGTGATTGTTATTGTGGATTGAAATCAATTAACGTTCATGGGATTTTACAAATCTTTGATTAAAACCGAGAAAAGAATCGTATCTTTCGCGGGATTTTACAAAATCAAGAAGAAACCGTGAAACAAAAATTAATTTTGGTTGAAATCGTTGTTGAAATTGAAAAACTTGAACTTTTTGTTAACGATAGAGGAGCTTAAAACGACAAACGGTTATTTTTAAACTAAATGATTAACAAAAAAAATATTAGAAAAGTAAAAGACTAAAAGTGAAAAGTGTTAACAAAGGAAGGTTAAATTTGAAAATGTTTTAAAATCTAAAGGCTAATTGAAAAATGTGTAGAAAATTAAAAGTTAAAAGTGAAAGAGTTTTAAAAACTAGGGGCTAATAGTAAATATTTGAAAAACAAATGACTAAAAATTGAACTTGTTTTTAAAAAACAAGGTTAAACTTGAAATACATTTTAAAGTTAAGGATAAATATTTGTAGAAATGATTAACTTGAAGGTTTAAAATTTAAATGGTTGAAAAGTTACTGGTTGATATAAGTGTAAAATTTAAATTTTAAACAAATATATAAAAATATACATGCATCTTCTTCGTTGAGATTTTTTATAAAAGTGCAACGTATGGATTTTTGATATCGTCGGCAAAAAATAAATATACCACGATGATCGAAACAAGTTCACGATCGTAATGGTATAGATTATAAGTCCCGTAGTTTACCGACACTCGAAACCGAAATCCTAAAATTTGTTAAAACGTGTAAATTTTGTTTGGTTTCTTTTATAGTTTCACTCGTTCGGCTCTTGTAGAAATACTGATCGGTGTGTGCTTTCAAGTTGACTAGTTCGGCTCTTTTAAAAATTAACTCGTTCGGATCTATGAATACTTTTAACTCGTAGGCTTTTGAAAACTTAAACTCGTTCGGTTCTTTAAAACCTTTTACTCGTTCGGCTCCTTTAAAAATTTTTACACTGTTCGGTCCTTTTTGTTTTTCTACTCATTGCGCTCCTAAGAAATACAATCGTTGGCTCTTTTCCAAAAATACACTCGTTCGGTTCCTTTTTGTTTTTCTACGTCGTATCGGTAGTCTAGTTCGATGGACTCGTTTGGTTCCTTTAGAAATATAACTAGACTCGGTGGTCTTAGTTCGGTTGACACTCGTATCGGTGGGCGAAATTATCAAACAAACCTTAAACACAGCTTTTGTCATACGTGTACACGTAAAATGAGGCGCCGAAACCACTAAAAAACTTGAAATAGCTTGTTGATCTAAGCAGTTGGAGACCAATAAGCAATAAGAAGAAAGAAGTGAATAAAGGACAACAAGATAAAAAAAATTAACATGAAAAGAGTACTCAAAACCAAACTAAACTTGGTGTCAGATTTTCCTTTGTCAATTATTAACGCACCACCCATATTGTGTTGAAAAAAAAAGAAAAAAAACAAACGCTTTTTAGGAAAAGAAGAAAAATGAGTCACACAAGGATTTCAACAAAGTCAAGCGTGTTTTTTTTTTAAACTGAGTAAGAATCCAGTATTAATAAGCCCAAATATGATATAATAAATTCATGATAACAACTTTTTTTTTTTTTGGAAAAACAGTCACGAAAGAAAAAAAATAAGCTTTCCGAATAAGCTAGAAACAACCACAAAATAATCACCAACTACCCCTTGGCGACTGATACCAAATGTTATCCCAAAAGCTTAATCCATTTCACAACAATAAGCTATACCAATAAGCAAAAAGCTAGAAAGATAGAAAGAAAAGTTGGAAGATTTATTAGAGAGAAACTAGAGAGGTGGAAGATTACACACACACACACAAACTATGCAAATGGTAACCAACACCCTCTCCATGTGTGGAGAGGGTCCTTTTATACCCAATGCCAACTAGTAGGCGTATGGGCTTTCTACATGGGCCGGGCTTGGCATATCTTGGGCTTTGAGCCCGAAACACGGACAATATTAGATTACAATCCAAGCCCGTTGAACCCGACTAGCCTATTACTTAACAAGACTAATTACGACTAATAAGACCGATAACATTCTTGTTCGACTTATATAAAATTAAGGCTAACAGTTTTGGTAGTATTGCGGGAGGTTTAGGTAATGTTAATCCTGTTATTAGATTACCACTTGAATATGAGATTAGCATGGTACTAGGAAAGGATGATCATTCTAAACCTAGTGTAGGAACTAACCCTGTTACCACCTCAATCACTTAATATACTTAAAAAGCACAGGAACTCTTTCAGAGAGGGTTAATAATCTGTATAGGTTATTAGACTAGTTCTTGGGATAGCTAAGATTAATCACTATGACATGTTTGCCCTACCTTATTGACTTTCAGGGGATTCGGGATCGCAGGAATTATAAGGCATACTAAAGATATCTATTCAGGCCTGTCGACTTTAGAAATCACTAATGAAATCATGGTGTAACATTGCACAGGAAAACATAGTTATATTGGTAGTAATGGAATGGCTAGGCTATCACGCTTCTCTCCCTGATAACTTCTATCTCTTTTACTTTTCGCACTTTACTTTCTTGTTATTTTCATAAATCAATCTTAAAACCATTTTCAAAATATGACACTTCAAATTAAAACTAATTAACACTTAGCTCTTGGGACGACCTCGGATTTACCATCTCTACACTACTCATGATCAGGTTCTCTGCCCGTTAGTGCGTTTGTTAGGTGAATCGAGTTTTATAAATTTAAAACTTGAATAAAATATATTTTAAAATAAAATACGCATCATGGGTCATAAAACATAACGGGTTTTGTTGTACCCGAAGAGGAACTCGACACCTATCTTAGTATCGGAAAATTATGTAAGCAACTTGTAAGGTTTTCTCCGCCGAGAAGAGAGCTTGTTGATTAGTTAAGTAACTCTCGAGTTGGGTACTCGGGGAGTGGAGTAGGGCGAAGAGGAGCTTCATGAACGAACCACTATAAATCATCGTGTTCGGTTTGCATTTCCTTTTACTTATCTCTTTACGCTTATACTTGTATTTATCGCTTTATATCTACATATGCAATATATGGATGATTGTGTGACTTGTTGTGTATATTGTTGTAATTATAATGGTGTCGTGGATATTGTGTTTATGGTTATGTCATTGGATATGCTTTACTACCATATGTATAGCTATTGTGGAAATTGTATTCGCACTTTACATATTGCGTCACCATTGATCGGGTAATTGATACAAAAGTATTTTAGTTTTTAAACGGAAACGTATTCACACCCTCTACGTATTCCACAACTGGTATCAGGAGCCACGTCGCTTTAATTTTCAAAATAAATGGTTTTTAAAATAGAGTACGATCTATGTATCAAATTACTCATGAAGGAGGTAATATGAAAAGAATTGTTTTTTTGTTGTTGATTCGTACTTTTTTGTGATTAATTATACGGGGTTTACTAGTGAAGAAAAATTTCTAAATAAGTTTGGTCAGATATCAATACTATGTCTTTTCTAAGTTTTAAAGAGTAGGAATTGAGAGACTAAAAACTATTTCATGTGCGGGAACAACCTTTTAAAGTCCTACGTTCTTCCGTTAAGTCACCAAATGATTTTTTACAAAAAATGTATTTTTGAGCAGTGGTGGCGGTCCCTTAAACAATAAGACGTCCCTCTAATATATCTGGGGGCCGTCTGTCTGTTTCGTCAGAATTTGGCAAACTTTAAAAATTCATATAAAATCAACCGTAAGTCCGTAGAAGTCGTGTCACCCGCTATTTTAAAGGTAATTGAGTCTATTTTAATTTAAAAATACTTACAAATCTTATTTCCAAACTTAAGTAAGTCAGAAATGAAAAATACTACGTAGTGTTCAAAGCTTTGTGTTTCGTTTTAACGTAAAACTTGTATTTTACCTTTTTCTTCGAGTCGGGCATTTCTAGTCGATGTATCTTTGAAAAACGATGTATTTATCTTTTCAAAATATTGATCTTCATTAATTTTTGAACGGGGAGGAAACTATTCTATTTTCAATTAAATCGAGCTAAGTATACATCGTTGTATCTAATACACAAAACGACGACGAATATCTTTATGTGTATGCTAAATGATTATGTGTGTTTACTTGTGTCTTAATTTTGTTAATAGATATTATTAAGTGATCATTACTATTTGCAATTGAGCTACTTATATATCTAAAAACATGTGCCATGTACATTATTTGTTTATTACTAGTTTTTTGGGTTATGCCTAAATTAGAATTACGCTAGATCTCTTCCATTAAGTTGCGAAATTGTTTGTGCATTGCATATATAGGCATAAATTACTATATTTACAAATGTTACATAAGCATCTTGTAAATTACTTCGAGTGTGGTAACTTACTTAGAAATGAGAGTTTAATAGTTTGTCAAGTATGTTGGAAAATATTTTCATGTACAAATATCTTTTAATAAGATCACATCTTAAAACCCGTCACTAAAATATTTCCAACACTTTAACTCTCTTCAAACAAGATGTTTAAATCTTTTCATCGCCTCGCCTTGTTTGACCTTAGCTTTTTTAAACAAAAGAAAGATCACACTAACACATTAATATTTAAGTAAAAGAAAATGTGTTTCTTTAAACTTTTCTTGTGCTTGAATTATTATAACACACATACATAATTACATTCTTTTTATAAACATATAGTATTTTACAAAAGATGCGTGTTGTATAATAATGGTTAGGAAAATTATTTATATACTCATAAAATGTCAAAAACTATGCATACTATACATAACAACAAATAGTATCTCGTACAAGCAAAATATATGACAATCTTGAAATAAGAAATTAACTTGTCATTATTCATCAACCTTACACTTACAACTAGTCTTAGGTTTAATGGAACACACTATGAAAATCTTTATTTGTTTTCTTTTAAAAGAGTGTTCGTGAGGGTCAAGAAAGATTTCGAATATATATCGACTCATTATTCAAAATATGATTAATATTATTATCGAATCTAATTGGCAAGTTTTTGAGTATGGACATGAAATCAGATTCTTATTTTTCTAGCTTTGAGATTGTATCAAAATGTAACAAAAGATATTATCTTGAACCTACATACTCAATCACATTCGATTGATATGAAAATAACGACATCCTTTTCCAAGACGATAAGAATATGCATCGGATCATAACTCACACTTATGTAGATGATGTCATATTGAATCTAATTGTCCAATATTTGTGTTCCAAATATTTGGAAAATATATGCATAAAATACACAATAAAGTAGGATTGGCGACTTGAATGTTTTGTCCAAAATATTCAAGTAATTTACCTTGCAATGCAATTGGTAAATTCGTCATATCCGAAAAGCCAAGCATGAGCAAATGCACAACATATGTAACTTTGCTCAAACAATTCAAAAGCACAACCCAAAACTCAAACTATCTTCTTATCAAAACTCTCTCTTACTTTATCAAATAAGCATAATATTTCTTCTTCACCAAATGAGAACACTTTAACCATCTAAGGTTAGGATTAGGAAGAATTAAACATATTCTAAAACCTATTTTTATGCTTTCTCTCAATAAGTGATCGTAAGAGGATTTTGAATATGAAGATGATTATTATTTAAACGATAATCAATCTCACTATTCAATCTAATCACAAAATTAGAATATAAACATGAAATCGAGACGGATTTATCTAGATCACGGAAATATTAATCAAATTACCATGGATATTTTTCGAGTCTACATGTTTAACCATCCTCGGTTATTATATGAAATCACGAAGTCGATTGCAAGACAACAAGATTAGTCATCGAATTGCAATTCACATTTGCAATGAAGATGTTTCATTGAGTCTAAAGTGTTCAAATGTTATGTTATTAGCTATGGTCAAATTATACATGCTAAACTTAACACACTCTAAGTAGGATTGACGACTTATGAATTTCCATCGGGAAACTTATAAGTACTCCAACTTGATAAGTAAGACTTGGATGTCATTTCCGAAAACTCAAATTGAGAACTCTTATAACTTATATAAGCTTCTCCTAATAATCTAATGTCAACACCATCTCCTAAATAATAAGAAAATGATCTTTGCCCAAATTTGGCACCTCCCTGATCGATGGATCATTCGTCCTAAATTCATCTTTGATTCAGGAAAATCCGCCCTATGGCATTAGATTTAAAACATCTTCCTCTTGTGAATCACTTGCTTAAAAGTCCAACATACATGTAACTAACCTTTAGTAAATCATTATTATATATACAAAGAAAATACTTCACCAAGATCTATTATGGTAAAATAACCTTAATTAGATTTCTTTTATACAAAAGAACTATGCAAATGTGCGTTTTTGAAACACTCTTCATTATTAAGCATCACACATTGTCACTCTAAGCATACTCCTAGGTCCTAGATGATCATTCTCTCTTACAGCTATAACGACTTGCTTGCTCTCTCATTTAACTTCAGAATTCCACACATCTTGATTAGGATTATGCGAACCGGAATTAAAGCATGATTAGTTGAGTCATGTTAGGCCCTCTATGAAAAGATAATACAAATTTTATCTTTGCCACACTTCATTAGGAAAATTAGGAATTCTATATTTTCTAACATGAGAACTGACTTACTGGAGAAATCATTGCTCTAGAAATTCAATTGGCTAATGGTTGAATTGTTCCAAGTAGTAAAGTTGGGTTCATGGTATAACCCCATAAAATGGATGTGTTTGCCTGAATTGAGACCCACTAGTGTGATAGTCTCATATTCATTCTCTAATTGATTAAATAGCTCTTTTTTACAAATACGCCTATGATAATTACATCGATGATCTGTATTTCATTAGGAGTGCACAGGGGCAAGTAGAAATTAGGTTTCTCCTTAGTCAATCTAGACTACATGCATTTCACATATGTGATTTAAAGTTTCATGATGATAACGTGCTCCCAAGTAATGCAGTTATATGCTTTCATGTTTATCTTAATGCTCAATGTTTATTTGCTTGACTATTGAATGAATGTTTGTTGTAAAAGTGTTTGCCTTTTCTAGAAATTTAGATAAAATATCTCTTAGTTTATCTAAATAACACATGCTCCTAAGTGCTAAATGCTAACATATTTTACATGATGTTTGCATTTAAAATTATCACATTTTGTATGCGTCATTTTACATGACTTACGTGTTAATTGTGCACCTACACTATGATAGTTTAATGTATGAAAATTAATGTTTAAATGTCATATAGTCTTACATATTAATCTTGTTGATTGTTGTGTTGATGCATGCTTATATAAACTTGCATGCTTATATCTATATATCTTATGCATCTAGGTATATAAATTTTCTCACACCAGAATATATTTCTTCGCGTCCATGTCACATATCTAAAAAGTCAAAAGAGTCATAAAACGGTTTTATATCTCCTAGAGTCTTCACTCACACATTCCCTTAATCATCATCTTGCTTTCTACTGAATGATCTACTCTTTTGTCAAGTAAAGGTTAGGTACAAATCTAACGCTCCTCCAATTAGGTTTGACAACTTAAATCTTTCATCAAAAATATTCAAGTATCTTTAACGTGCGATCGCAAACATTAAAGCGTATATTCCGAAGAATTTCCTGTTCAAGCCTTTTAACAACATAAGTTAAAACGCTCTCCTCTTTCTCTTTGACGAAACATTCTTTCTCTTCAACAAAAACATTCTTTCTCTTCGATGAAAACATTCTTTCTTTTCGATGAAAACATTCTTTCTCTTCGATGAAACATTCTTCTCTCTACGGACCCAAAAAACATTCTTTGTCTTTCGATCACACCTCTTTTCTCTCAGCAACCACGCCTCTTCAACATCGAGATGGTACTCTCTTTCGCCTCACTATTTGCTAACCACCTTTTAAGAAACCATATACCTCGTCATGTGTTGTTCTATGCACATATTCGCCAATGCTCCTAGAAAGAGCTACATAACTTTGTGAGTGTAGTTTATGGTAGTTTACCACCATATGTCTTGACATTGTCAAGCTCGTCGCCTCCATCTTCTTTATTATTATTATTATTATTATTATTATTATTATTATTATTTCGCGTACGAAACTCACCCGAAGATACGTCACCATTTCCTTCGGGACAATGTCCAAAAGAAACATTTCCATCAAAAAGGTTGCGTTGAAGATAACATCGCCGACATTCTTTCTTTACCCCTTAAGCGTGAATCATTAAATTATCTTCGTCAAGGTTTAGGAATGATGGAACACATTCCGTAAATCGCTCTCTTTTTTCCTTAGTCTGCGATTCTAGTGGAGTTTTCCTTGTGTCACTTCTAAACACTTATCTCTTCAATTAGAGTTGACGTCTACTACTATACCAATTCCTATGTCCAATGTTCTACTATAGTAATGCGGTCACTATCTCCTTACACCTTTAAGGCATCATTGCATATGTTGTTAATAGTAAACACAATCCTTACAATCGTCATACTTATAAATTGGTCCTCACTTCTCATAAACCTCTTTTCTCACCTCAAATGGTCTTTTCACTTCTAAACGGTTCCCCTCTTTCTTAATAGTCTTCTCACTTCTGATAGTCGTCTCACTTCTAATAGTCTTTTTACTTTCGATGTTTCTTCTTACTTCAAAACTTTCCTTTTCACTTCTAATTAGTCTCATATTCTCTAACGTTTCCTCTCACGTCTAAACGTTTCTTCTCTTTTAATAGCCCTGTTACTATTAAAATTCCTCCTATATCTCTTGACAACTTAATTATTTCATCCAAAATATTTAAGTGATTTGCGAAATGCAAATGTTACTCCTTCGCAACACCTTCTACTTTCTAGAAAGTGAAGAACATCAAGAAGATATTCAATCTTCAAGTGTTATTGAGTAACCACGTTGTTGAGTCTCATTATTCTTCCACCATGAAAGAACTACCACCTCATTTCACATCCAACTTTATTCCTCAACATTGTCAACCAACAAAACGCCAAATAAACCTTTGAATTCCCAATCATCCACCTTTGTCTCGATTTAATCACCTGCACATCAATTGTTAGTGCAAATGATATATCAATCTTTTCTTGTTTGACTTATATAAAAATAAGGCTAACAACTATTACAATACTTAGCCTAACACATTAGTCCATTGGACTGACTGTTACATGCTTGATATCGTCTAACTATTACAAGGCTCGTGAGATCGATAATGATCGTCACTTCACTAAAAACTGAATTCCTAACAATCTCCCCCTAAGGGACGATCGTTGAGATCTCATTAATGATCAACACTTTCTGAATTCCTAACAATCTCCCCCTAAGGGGTGATCATAGAGATCTCTCTTTGTAACATTAATCTTTGATCTTTGAAGCTTCTTGTCTTGATCTTGAGTCTTTCTCGTGTAATAGTTGTGCTAGCTCTTTTTTTCTAATCATGCTCTAGTGATCTTGATTCTCGTTTCTTTCTCCTTAGTCTTTGTCTTTAGACCTTTGCCGTTGAGATCTTTCATCAATTACTTTGATCAATCTTTTACATACGTCGTTTTTGCGATCTTGTGGTCTTTGGACCAACCTGCTTCATACTTTGAGATTTCTTGAATGCTCGCTACCTACCATTTAATCATCTTTAACTTGATAACTTAATGTCTTTAAGGAATATGTTGAATATCAGAGTAGCGGAAGTTTTTGTCTTTGTTTAATCTTAAGCTCTCTTGATTTCTTGAAACTTTAAGTCTTGAGTACGAGCATGTGGTTATGAATCCGACCTAGCTCGATTACGGCACACACCATTGTAAAAATCTGCAATTAAGGGTTAGTAGTAAACATAGATATGGACGAAATGGCATTGTCTTCGTTCCAATTTATATGTAGGTTAACCTTCGGTTACGTGAGGACGACCTGTGATCAGGTTGCTTCAATTTAGAAGAATTCCTTGACATGACTTTCTAGCTTTAAAGTATTGGATCTCTACCGCTGATGCATCTGTTCTTGAATGCTTGTTCTCATTACTAGAACGTCTTAAGTGACAGCACGATAAAGAGTGAATCAGTTGTTACTATCGTACTGATTGAGTCATCAATTCATAGACTGGACTAAAGCGATATCCCAGACTGTCACAAACTTTGATCCATATTGAAATGTGTAAGTTCACCTACCGCAATGCTGTTTGATGTTGACATATGGAAGGATTTTATTCGTCAAGTAACAATGTAAAGAGCACCACTCTGATGTTCTAGCAAGATCATGAGGATAATGCATAGGACTCTAAGATCACACTTTGTCTTTGATTGTTGAACCAATCAAGTATTATTTGGGAAGTTGTGTCCTATGAGATTTATTGTTGATTCTTTTGTCTAGGACTCTATAAGTGGTTTTGGTTTTAGTGATAGAGGATGGGTTACTGAACTTTTCAATACCAAACTAATCAGAGTGGAGAAAGTAAATAGATAACGTGTTTAATTCTTGTGGGAAATTGAAACAAGTTCTTTAGAGAGATTTGAGTGGCTATAAAGGGTTGTGCATTGCATCACTGGGTCCATGATGACTATCTTCAATACCAACCAATCAACTTTGTGATTCTGATAGCATATGTATTGACCTGGTTTCTGCCTAAGTGTATGGAGGGCTTCTTTCTTTAGAACATTTATCTTTACAATTCTTTTTCATTTTCCACCCCTTTAATTCTTACAAGGCATTATTCACTAGCAACTTGTTGTGATTGTTCCAGTGCTAGCTCTGTCTTAGTCGGCATTATTCCTATAATTACATTTTACTCCATCTTTCCTAAGGACTTCTAATTCTATCTAATGGAATGTCCTTGGGTAGATCCCTCTGGTTCTGGTTGGATCATTAAATGTATACCTAACCTTGGACACCTTATGACTTTATCGACGTCATGAATTAGTTGGTTATTTGGTATAGAGGATCGAAACATAAAAAAAACCATGAAAATCAATCAAAGTGTTTGATATAAATAAAAACATTTGACACTTTAAAAGTTTCTTTCTTTCAAAATGCTCCCCTACACATGTGCATTGATATTCGAAATTGTTTCACACATGTAGGAAAGAGTTTCACACTTGAGTCAAAGACGATCACATTTTAATCCAATTTGCTCCCCCTCAAATATAGCATTACCATAGATGTTTTTGATATCTATGGAATAAAATGGTATTGAGATTGTGAAGCACATAGGAGAAAATGGTTATAGCATGATTAATATTAAACTATTTTTTCTTTGCTACCCATCAATTAGTGAGGGATGGAGATAGTGTCGGACGTACTAAGTTTTTTGAAACATCTTTTGAATTTATTAAAAAATTCTCTAGAAAAATTATACTCGGACCACTAATTGTTAATGAACACATAAAAATTGTTATGAGGAAGATTGTGTTCACTCAACATCAAAACTTTTGATGTGCAACTTCTTTTTGAAAAATGACATGAAGTACCTCTTTTTGATATATTTCCATAAATGTCTTTGGTTACATAAAAATTTGACTTTATGAGATGTATCAACAACATTTAAAATGTTTTGGTTTTAGAAGCCCCCCTCTCAAAAAATTGATCCATATATAAAATGATTGCGCTTTGAACGTATGTGAGAAGCGAGTGTTGAAGCACACAATTTTGAAAGATTCTAAAAAATCCTTCTGATAACTTCTTGAACTTGTGTTCAATGGGTTTGAAAAACCAATGTTTATGAGCTCTAAAAACATTGAATGTCTTTGAATTGATGTTTTGTGTCAGCTCAAGTTCGAAAAGTTGTTATCTTCTCGTAGTGAGGATAAATGTACACTTTCCTTTCTTTGAATTCCGAGTTCTAAGCAGAAATACTTAGAACTTAAAGTTTTGAGCAAATTTTGAAATGGTTTAGAAAAGTATGTTGAAAAACAAGAAGATTTCTCCTTCTTATTGGAAGGTAAAAGGCGCTCACTAAAGCGTACATTCTGTTATTTTGAAAACCGAGTTTAGTACTGATGTGTACACAAGTCATTTTGATGCGAAACACTTTTGACAGCTTTTGCAAAATTTTGAAATTTTTTGGCATAAGTTTTGCTGAAACTAGAGAATTCTTCTCTTTTCATAAGAAAGTTGCCCTGACACGTTACATTTTTTTGTTGACAAACAGGGTCTTGAACTGATGTATACAAAAGCATTGATTGAGTTACAAACCTCCCTTGAATGCTATTGACTTGAACTATCATCAAGGACAAAAAACGATTTTCTTGGTTGTGTTAAGGATAAAAACACTGTGTGTATATTGTCCCTTGTGTTGGGCACAGGTTGCAATCTGACATTTGTAACAAGCCATTATGCCACAGTTTGGACCAAAACCTTTTGGAAACCAGTTAAGGACGATGCCATGGGTTGGGGGACCTAACCCCCCCCCCACTTGATGGGGGGGTAGCGGCGGGGGGGGGGGGGGGAGACGTGAGATTACGCGAATTTTGAAAACCCTTTGAATGTTGTGCGCCATTGAGATGCTAAGAAGTTTAATTCCAACGATGAACCTAGAAAACGGTGTTTCAGTGTGGCAAATAATGCCGGTGGAATCAACGAAGATTAAAATTCTTCTTGTTTTTTCCATCTGATTATGATAAAATTTGATTTTTTGCTTAAGTATTAATCTTGATGAGAAGAAGATTTTCCAGTCGTCATTCGCGCGCGTCTCTCTCTCTGGTGTTTCATTTTTAGAATTCATTTTTGAAATAAATGGAAATCTTCCATTGTGTGGAGTTTTCAAAATAGAGTCATTCTTGTTTTGTAACGAAAACATTTCTGATTTTGAATTTTTGAAAGGTGTTGAATGACATTGTTTTGGTCTCCTCACTTGCTTTACCTGAGAATTTAGAGTTTCAAAAACATGTTTTGCCTTACTTGAATTACTTGATTTCAAAACCTTTTGAGGAGTCGATGTTTCAAAAACTTGAGGTTTCTAAGAAAACTTCCTATCTTTTTGCAAATAGTATGTTGTAAACTGAGAGACATTTTTCTAAAATGAGTTTGAAGATACACCCGTGTAAATCTTCTTCAAAACACTTACTTTTGGTGTTGAAAATTTTGAAATTGGAGATTTCCCTTTGTCCGAGTTTAGAGCATCAAACTTTGCTTTTAGGGCCATAGCTTCGTTGTCTCAACTCGCTATATTCTTTTTTATTTGAAATAAGATCTTGTGATGCACTTTTTGATTATTCCTAAAGAAGAACTATAAATAATCCAACTCACCCATAGCACTTATTCGTTATTAAGACCCGCCCCCCTCCCACACACACACACCCCACGTTTTCAAAATTCGATAAACCCATTGGCATCGTGCTTAAATGGGTTCCAAAGGTTTTGGTCCAATCTGATGTCATAATGGCTTGTTATCAAATGTCAGATTGCAACCTGTGCCTCAACTAAAAGGGACAATATACGCTTCAGTGTTTTTATCCTTAACAACAAAAAGAGAAATCTTTTAAGGTCTTGAGCTATTCAATCAAAACATTCAAAGTTTTGTAGCTCAAGTCAATGGCTTTTGTATACTTCAGTACGAGACCCGTGTTTTTCAACAAAAAAATGTACGTGTCAGTGCACTTATCTTATGAAAAGAAGAGAAATCTTCTTGTTTTCGAGCAAAACTTATTCAAAAAATTTCAAAATGTTTTCAAAATCTTTCAAAAGTTTTTCGCATCAAAATGACTTGTGTACACATCAGTACATAACTCGGTTTTCAAATAAAAGGGAAGTGTACGCTTTAGTGCGCTTTACCTTCAAAAGAAGAGAAATCTTCTTGTTTCGAGCATACTTTTTCAATAACTTTTCAAAAGTTTGCTCAAAACTTTAAGTTCTAAGTATTTCTGCTTAGAACTCGGAATTCAAAGAAAGGAAAGTGTACTGTATCCTCAACTACGAGATAGATAAAATTTTCGAACTTGAGCTGACACAAAACATCAATTCAAAGACATTCAATGTTTTTAGAGCTCAAGTAACATTGGTTTTCAAAACCATTGAACACAATTTTTCAAGGATTTCTCAAAAGATTTTTTTTAAATCTTTTAAAATTGTGTGTTCAACACTCTCTCCTCATGACACTTTCAAAAGTCGAATCATTTTTATAAGTCGATCAATTTTTTAGGGGGGGCTTTTAAACCCAAACATTTTAATTTTAATGTTGTTTGGATACTATCTCTAAAAAGTCAAATTTTATGTATCAAAAACATTTAGTGAAAATTTCAAAACGAATGGTAATTCTCGCAATGTCATTTCAAAAAGAGGATTCACATCATAAGTTTTGATGTTGAGTGAACACATCTTCTAATTAAATATTTTATGTGTTCATTTAAGCATATAGTGTCCGAGTATAATTTTTCTTAAGAATTTTTTAATAAATTCAAAAATTTTCAAAAAATTATGTACTCGACACTATCTCCATCCCTCACTAATTGATGGGGAGCAAAGAGAAAATATTTTAATATTAATCATGCGTATAACCATTTTTCTCCTATGTGCTTTCAAAATTCTCAAATAGCCATTTTATTCCATTGATATCAAAAACATCATATGGTATGCTATTTTTGAGGGGGAGCAAATTGGATTAAAATGTGATCGTCTTTGACTCAAGTGTGAAACTCTTTCCTACATGTGTGAAACAATTTCGAATATCAATGCACATGTGTAGGGGAGCATTTTGAAAGAAAGAAACTTTTAAAGTGTCAAATGTTTTTATTTATATCAAACACTTTGATTGATTTTCAATGGTTTTATGGTTTCGATCTCTATACCAAATAACCAACTAATTCATGACGTCGATAAAGTCATAAGGTGTCCAAGGTTAGGTAGTCATTTAATGATCAACCATGAACCTGAGGGATTACCACTTCATAGTTAGAAATAACAGTCCTTATGTATGATTGGAGATGAATGAGAATAAGAGAATAATGCTGACTAAGACATGAGTTAACACTGGAACAATCATAACAAGGTGTTATTAATGACGTCTTGGTAAGTATTAAAGAAGTTGAAGAATGAAAAAGTAATGTAAGGTTAAAGGGTCCAAAGAAAGAAGCCCTTCATACACATTTAGGCAGAAACTGGGTCAATATATATGCTATCAGAATCACAAAGATGAATTCTGGTATTGAAGACAAGACATCATGGACCTAGTGATGCAATGCACAACGCTTCATAGCCATTAGAGTTTCTCTCAAAAGATACTTGTCTCATTTATCACGAAGATTAACACGACTTCTATTGACTTTCTCACTCTGAGTTAGTTGATATTGAAAAGGTGGCAGTCTGCTCTAGCCTCCGAGTACTAAAACCAAAACGCACAAATCGAGTCTAGAGCCAAGAGATCAATCATAAATCTCATTAGGACACATTTCATGACAAACACTTGCTGAACACCATTAAGTTCACAAGTTGTTAACAACAGTCCTACGCATTATCCTTGTGATTCTGCCAGAACATTCAGAGTGATACTCTTTAGTATTCACAGTGACGAATGAAAATCCTTCTAGTGTCATCATCAAACAGCACTGCGGTAGGTGACTTGCGAGATTCTATATGAATCAAACTTGTGACAACTGGATATCGACTTTGGTCCAGTAAATGAACTGACGACTCAATCAGTAAGATAGTAATTAACTGATTCACTCTTATCGTGTTGTCTGGTTTGAGACATTCCGGTAATGAGAACAAGCAAGTACGATGAATCTAATGCATCTGCGTTAGAGGATCTAACACTTTGAGCTGGAAACCATGTCAAGAAGGTTCTTTGAACCTATCTGATCACAGGTATAGTATTTATACTATAAAACGGGGAACCAGTGGTTATCGCAACCTAAAATCGACGAATGACAAAGATATATCATCCATATATGTTGTTTATTACTAACCTAAACATGCAGGACAAGTCGATGGAGTAACTACCACATTCCAGCAGAGTCGGATTCATTACCACATGCTTATGCTCAATCGATAAAAGACATGATGAAAGCTCAAGTACATGTTACTTAAGTCTTTCACAAACTTTGATATTCAAGATCTTCCTTAGAAGATATCAAGATTATCAAGACAAAGATTGTCAAGGGAGATTGTTATCAAGCTCTCAAGATGATGATCATGTTGGTACCAAGACACAA